>CAUDMG010003725.1:1225000-1487500 GCA_958450375.1 Homarus gammarus
CCATTGAAAAAATTATCAATAACTTGTAATCAACCAGTGTATTCACTCCCAGTCAATCTTACTTTTTGCACTGTCACTATGTTGAAATGCCCAGTAGTAGCTTCTCCCTACTTTATTATCATATATCATATTTGTATCACTTATGTTACTTGTGTATTATTTGTAAATTAAGAGACCCATTCCCCAATTATGTAACTGTATATTTTCAGCCTTCCGACTGCCACGCCTTTTCAATAAACCGTTAATTATAATTATTATTATTATTATTATTATTATTATTATTATTATTATTATTATTATTATTAAACTGTCTCATTTAATTGCTCAAAATAGTTTACTTATTACATCATTATCACTTTTTCCGTAATACTCTTAAATTATCTTAACGTAACTAATTATCACTATCTTTTCCTGTTAGTCCATGTTTATTTTCTTCTGACCCTTCTTATTTATGTCCATTCATTAGTCTTATGTGTTTATTTTTTTTTTTCAAATTCTCTCAGTATTTTTGTTTCATTTATTTTCGTTCTTCCTGTCATTCCTCTCATCCAAATTGTTATTACCTCTCCCCCTCACTCCCTCTCTCATTAATGTGATTACTTTTCTCTCCGACACTGTCTCATTAAAATGTTTCCATTCTATTTCACTCATTCCCTCTTACCTTCCTCTTATTCTCTCACACCAAGGAGTTTTTCTGTTCCTCTCATTTCCTCTCTTTGTCTGCCTCTGTTCTCTCTCTCTCTCTCTCTCTCTCTCTCTCTCTCTCTCTCTCTCTCTCTCTCTCTCTCGTGTAGGGAGTCGTATCCACACTCTACTCCTCTGGCAGTTCCAAACACTACACAAAAGTCATTCCACACACACACACACACACACACACAAGTTGACCACGATAAAATAATAGAATCCGAGGCTTCACGATGATTCCGCTGTTGAGTATCTCTAACTCTCTTTTCTCTCTTTGTCTCTGTCTCTCTCTTTGTCTCTTTGTCTCTCTTTGTCTCTTTCTCTCTCTTTCTCTCTCTTTATCTCTCGTTGTCTCTTTCTCTCTCTTTGTCTCTCTTTGTCTCTTTTTGTCGCTTTCTCTCTCTTTGTCACTTTCTCTCTCTTTGTCTCTTTCTCTCTCTTTGTCTCTCTTTGTCTCTTTTTGTCTCTGTCTCTCTCTTTGTCACTTTCTCTCTCTTTGTCTCTTTGTCTCTCTTTGTCTCTCTTTGTCTCTTTTTGTCTCTTTCTCTCTCTTTGTCTCTTTCTCTCTCTTTGTCTCTTTCTCTCTCTTTATCTCTCTTTGTTTCTTCCTCTCTCTTTGTCTCTTTCTCTCTCTTTGTCTCTTTTTGTCTCTTTCTCTCTCTCTCTTTGTATCTTTCTCTCTCTTTGTCTCTCTTTGTCTCTTTTTGTCTCTTCTCTCTCTTTGTCTCTTTCTCTCTCTTTGTCTCTCTTTGTCTCTTTTTAAGAACATAAGGACATAAGAAAGTGGGATACTGCAGGAGGCCGACTGGCCCATACAGGGCAGATCCCTTTCACACCCATCCCAGCACTTCCATGTGCCTATCCAACTTCGTCTTGAAGCTCCCTAGCGTCCCCGATCCTACTATAGCACTCGGTAGCCTATTCCACATATCCACAACTCTATTACCAAACCAGTGCTTGCCTATATCCTTTCTGAATCGGAATTTATCTAATTTAAAGCCATTTGTTCTAGTTATTTCGTTATTACTGAGCTTCAGAACATCTTCCATTTTACCCTTGTTAATCCCACTTACCCACTTCAACACCTCTATCATATCTCCCCTAACTCTACGTCTCTCTAATGAATGCAAGCCTAAGCTTTTCAGTCTTTCTTCATATGGAAGGTTTCTAATATTATGGATCATTTTTGTCATTCTTCTTTGTACTCTCTCCAAAGAATCTATGTCCATTCTATAATAAGGACACCAGAATTGAACCGCATAATCCATGTGTGGCCTCACTAATGCTAGGTAAAGTTTCAAGATAACGTCAGCAGTTCTGTTACTCACAGACCTAGATATGAACCCAAGAATCCTGTTTGCCTTGTTGCGAACGCTAATACATTGTTTTCTAGGTTTCAAGTCGTTGCTAACAAATACACCTAGATCTTTTTCACAATCTGAGTTTTCTATTTCCGTGTTACCTAGTTTATACTTAACGTTTGTATTCGTCTTCCCTATCTGTAGTACCTTGCATTTATCAGTATTAAAATTCATTTGCCAGTCTACTGACCACTCATGTAAGGTATCTAGATCTCTTTGAAGGTGTTCAAAGTCACTGTCTGAATTTATCACTCTCCCCATTTTGGTATCATCTGCAAATTTACTAATCCTACTAGTTATACCTAAATCAAAATCATTAATGAATATAACAAACAGCAGAGGGCCTAATACAGATCCCTGGGGAACTCCGCTTTTGACCGCACCCCAGTCTGACTTTAATCCATTTATGCTGACTCTTTGTTTCCTACCAGTTAACCATGACCTAATCCATTTTAATAATGATCCACCTATTCCATGTGCTTCTACCTTCCTTATCAATCTCTCATGAGGGACTCTATCGAATGCTTTACTGAAATCTAAATAAATTATATCATATGACTTATCATTATCTACCGCTTCATATACTTCTGAGAAAAAGCTAAGCAAATTTGTGAGACAAGAACGTCCCTGGGTGAACCCTTGCTGAGAAGAATGAATTAAGTTGAATGTTTCAAGGTGGCTTCTGATTTTTGTAGCAATAATTGACTCTAGCAACTTGCCTATGATTGACGTGAGACTAATGGGACGGTAATTTGATGCAATTGATTTATCACCTTTTTTGAAAATCGGAACTACATTTGCAAGTTTCCAAGCTTCTGGCACTAGGCCCGATTTTAATGACTTATTAAATAAAACTGCTAAAGGATTACTCAACTCATCTCTACATTCTTTTAATATTCTAGCATATACCTCGTCTGGACCAGGCGATTTATGAGGCTTCAGTTTGTTAATTACTTTAAGCACATCATTACTAGTAATATTGATATTCATCAACATATTTTCTATACTGTCGTTATATACCTTATGAACTTCTGGAAACTGTGCTAGGTTTTCATTTGTGAATACGGAGCGAAAATGACTATTTAACATACTACACATTTCTAACTCATCATCACTCATCAGTCATTTCTCCTGTCGTAGTTTTAAGGGGACCTATTGTATCTCTAACGTTTGATTTATACAGTTGATAAAAAGCTTTGGGGTTATTTTTCGATTCGTTTGCTACCTTGATTTCATAATTTCTCTTTGCTTTCCTAATTTCTGTTTTTACCTGTCTTGTTAGGTTCTAATAGTAACCAAGTAAGTGATTTTCGCCTTTCTTAACTTTTCTATATACTCCTTTCTTTTTCCCTAGAAGATCTAAGAGTCTATTATTCATCCATTTTGGTTGGTTCCGTATCGATCTGAATTTTCTTTTAGGGGTGTGTTTATTTTGAGCATTATGGATTGTCGCAATAAATTGTTCATAAGTAGCTGCTAAATTAAATTCGGGGTTCTCCCGTCCTAAGTTGACAGTTTCCGGAGGTGTGGGGGGGATTAATCTTTTGACCATAGGGTCATCCCTTAGGTCTCTCCTTAAGCTACCGTAATTAGCCTTCCTAAAATCCGGGATCAAGGCCGAACTTTCCTTCTTCCTGCCATCCCATATTATGTTAAAATATATGGCTTTATGATCACTGTTTCCTAGTTCGTCTCCAATCCCAACATCTTTTACTAGATTTTCATTATTACTGAGAACTAAATCGAGGATATTATTTCCTCTAGTGGGCGAGTTTATGAATTGATATAAAAAACTATCTTGTACTACTTCTAGAAAATCTTCAGATTCATTATCGCTAAGTTGATTTTTCCAATCTAAGCCTGAAAAGTTGAAATCGCCTAGAATACATACATTGTTTCTATCAGATGCCTTCTTTATTTCCTCCCATAGCAATTTACCATCGTTCCTACTCAAATTAGGTAGTCTATATATAACACCAATGACTACGGACTCATTGCCCTCACCAATCTCTACCCAAATACTTTCATTGTCGCTATTTGTTTTAATGTTTGATTTATTGCAGCTTTTTAATGACACCCTGTTATACACTGCTACACCGCCCCCTCTCCTTCCTACTCTGTCAGATTTAAATAGGTTATATCCTGGAATATGAAATTCTGCGAAAAAATGTTTGCTGTTTGCTGTTTGTCTCTTTCTCTCTCTTTGTCTCTTTCTCTCTCTTTGTCTCTTTCTCTCTCTTTGTCTCTTTCTCCCTCTTTATCTCTCTTTGTCTCTTTTTGTCTCTTTCTCTCTCTTTGTCTCTTTCTCTCTATTTATCTCTCTCTCTCCCCATTTCTCTTTCTCTCTCGTTTTCTTTCTCTCTCTCTCTCTCTCTCTCTCTCTCTCTCTCAGGCTAAAGCACAAGAATGTACTTGTACCATCATCGTAGCAATATCTATATCTCCCTACTGGTAACCCCGTTTCTTCTCTCTCTCTCTCTCTCTCTCTGTCTTCATCGACCTTTATCTTCTAGTCCGCTCTCTCCTGTCAGGACCACTGCGCCAAGGGTCGAAAGTGAACCATGTGTGTGTGTGTGTGTGTGTGTGTGTGTGTGTGTGTGTGTGTGTGTGTTAGCTTGAAATGGGTGTGGGAGGGGAGGGAATGAGGAAGAGGATGTGAAGAGGGGGTTGAGGAAGAGGGGGTGTGGAAGGATGAGGAATAGGAGTGGATAAGTAAGTTGAAGTGGAGAGAGGGTGAAGTAGAGAGGACGTAAGAGAGGAGAGGGGGAGGGAGAGAGGAGGTAGGAAGGGAATGAGGAAGAAGAGGTGAGGAGGTGAGGAGATGGGAGGGATGGAGGAGAGGTGTGGAGGATATAGGAGGTTGAGGAAGATGGAGGGAGAAGAAGAGGTAGAGGGGGAAGAAGAGGAGGAGGAGGAGAAGGAGGAAGAAGAGGAGTTAAAGGGGCGGGATAACTGGAGACTGGAGAAGAAGTAGTGGGTGGGGTGGGTGTAGTGAGTGGTGTGGGTGTAGTGAGTGGTGTGGGTGTAGTGGTATGGATGGCGAGTAGAAGGTCAGATGGTGTTGCTATTTGCCAGAGGTCTTTCACACTTTCACTTACTCATTCTCTCTGTTAACTTTATTTAATAGTTATTCTTTGTTTATTTTGTTATATTTTTCTCTTTCTCACACATTCTTAATACCTCTATCTCTGTCACGCTCTGAATATCTGCTTAATTGTCTGTCTGTCTGTCTGTCTGTCTGTCTGTCTGTCTGTCTGTCTGTCTGTGTCTTCCTCTGACCTTCTCCTCTCTCTCTATCTGACCCTCTCTTCCCTCCCGCTCTTTCTCTCTCTCCAATCAGAAAGTGATCGATGAAAAGGAAAAATACTCAAAAAGGAGTAAAAAAAATGAAAAGTTAGAGAATATGAAAGGATGATAAGAGTAAATGGTCAAAATAAACACAAACAGAGAAGGAGAGAGAGTCAAAGATCGTTCGGCAACTGACATTTATTTATTCACAAACACACACACTTCCGGCTCACTTCAGGCTAATAGCTACCCTTGGCACAGCTGTGATGACTGAATGGGAGAGTGATTGAAAGTGCAAGGGAGAGAGAGAGAGAGAGAGAGAGAGAGAGAGAGAGAGAGAGAGAGAGAGAGAGAGATCGGAAATCTGTGTAAATTCGTGTAAGAATGACAGAATATATTCGGACCATAGATGTCTCCTTTACAATAAAATAACCTAATCATACAATATTTTTCAGGGCTCAAATTTACATACATCTATAACACTCGCTGTTCTCCTTAACACCATATACCCTATCTTATATTTCAGTCCTGGACATAAAACATAAAAGAGACAAGGCCAGTCATCACAACCCTTTCCACTAGCCAATAAATGCTTGGGAAGTGTTGAAGGTATGTCAGTGTCATCTTTGTCATGTTGATGTATTCTATGTCTCCCACCAGTTCCCACTCTGAGTACGAACTAGAGGACAAAACTCTAAACACATTAAGCCCAACGAAAGCTTTATTGAACTTTGCTCTCTATCTTCTCCTTCAACAGCACATATAATTGACTTCAAGTGGAGTAAACGGCTGATACTTGTAACTTTCATATGGCAGATGTAAAACCTTGTCATAACATTAACTTTACTATATCGTTAAGCTATAAAATGAGCTGAACTCATCGTGTAAAATAAAGATGAAGTGAGAGAGAGAGAGAGAGAGAGAGAGAGAGAGAGAGAGAGAGAGAGAGAGAGAGAGAGAGAGAGTGTGTTTATTCCCGAGAAAACAGGTGAGGAACGTATTACTAGCGTTAAAAAGTGATCACCTCCGCCCCAGTGCCTCCTCCCTGACGTGTCTACTCAGCTCCATCTGCCTTAATGATGCGCTGAGTCACTGTAATGAGCTTTACGGCGTAATGAGGATCCAATATATAGCTATACTGCCCACACAGAGGCTTTTATGAGTTATAGGGTACACAATATGGAGTTATAATGAACAAAATATGGGGTTATACGGTAAATGAGGGGTTATGCGACACAATGATCACTATAATGACATATGCGGAGGAGATAGAATGAGCTAATAGGCCAATTGAGGCATATTCAGCTAAACGAGGCCAGTACCGAATTATCCAAGATATTCATATGTGAATTACACGAAAGCGCTTGGGATCTTCGTGTTTTCTTGTTTCCATGTGGTTATCAGTATATATATATATATATATATATATATATATATATATATATATATATATATATATATATATATATATATATGTATGTGTGTGTGTGTGTGTGCGTATGTGTATGTGTGTGTGTGTATGTATGTGTTTGTTTACATACATGCATACTTATACAAGTGAATATGTTTGAACATACCTTTGTATTGTATACTTGGATCACGCACACCTACAATATATATATATATATATATATATATATATATATATATATATATATATATATATATTATATATATATATATATATATATATATATATACTAGCAGAAACACTTCCCTCAGGGCGGCTCATTCGCTAGGCAATGGTAGGACGCCAACCTCCAAGAGGCTCCACATTGTCTCAACATTCAGTCCCCAAAACTTCTTCTTCCATCAATAGTTCATTAACGGTGTATGTAAGTTACACCATGTTTTTCACTACAACTGTACAGCAAAGTATATTTTTATAGCATTAAACAGTTATTATCTTATTGTCTAATCATCACTACATATAACACCACCCATCATCACTACATATAACACCATCCATCATCGCTACATATAACACCACCCGTCATCACTACATATAACAACATCCACCATCACTACATATGACATCATCCATCATCACTACATATAACACCATCCATCATCACTACATATAACACCACCCATCATCACTACATATAACACCATCCATCATCGCTACATATAACACCACCCGTCATCACTACATATAACAACATCCACCATCACTACATATGACATCATCCATCATCACTACATATAACACCATCCATCATCACTACTTATAACACCATCCATCATCACTACAGATCGGTAAAGTAGTTTCCGAGATTCTCGTGCTTCCACACAGACACATATATATATATATATATATATATATATATATATACTTCATTTTTAGTCCATATAACACGCGGACTTTGAACATATAATCAACGACCTCACCAGCAAGGAATCGAACCCTCGACCTACTGGGTGTGACTAGGGAACGCTTACCGGCTAGGCCACAAGGACACTAAAAGCAGTTCTAGACTCTGTTATATTTCACACAAAGCCTGTTCAACGACCTGATGGCGCCGTGAACCTCAATGGGAAACTGCCCGTGCCTCTTATGTGGTGTCAGTAGCATTTTACCGAATCCAGCTGGTATGAAACGCGAGGTACATATATATACTTCATTTTTAGTCCATATAACACGCGGACTTTGAACATATAATCAACGACCTCACCAGCAAGGAATCGAACCCTCGACCTACTGGGTGTGACTAGGGAACGCTTACCAGCTAGGCCACAAGGACACTAAAAGCAGTTATAGACTCTGTTATAATTCACACAAAGCCTGTTCAACGAGCTGATGGCGCCGTGAACCTCAATGGGAAACTGCCCGTGCCTCTTATGGAGCTGGATTCGGTAAAATGCTACTGACACCACATAAGAGGCACGAGCAGTTTCCCATTGAGGTTCACGGCGCCATCAGGTCGTTGAACAGGCTTTGTGTGAAATATAACAGAGTCTAGAACTGCTTTTAGTGTCCTTGTGGCCTAGCCGGTAAGCGTTCCCTTGTCACACCCAGTAGGTCGAGGGTTCGATTCCTTGCTGGTGAGGTCGTTGATTATATATATATATATGTATATATATATATTTACACTAGCAGAATCGCCGTCCTCTGGGCGGCTCTTTCGCTTGGCCACGGTAGGACGCCACCCTCTGGGAGGCTCCACATTGTCCCACTGTAGTGCATTAAGGTAGACCATATTTTTGGTTTTGCCATTAGCAGCAAGTATGTACAGATTTTTGCCAGTTCCCACTCTGGATCATCCAACATAGAACAGTCCATGAGAGAAGCAAGGAAACACCAGGTTTAGGCCAACCATCTTTAGGGACTGTCCCTGGCTTTTGTAGATGGTCATGGCAAAGCTCACTTTAACCGGGAACTGAAGTCGCTTGAACTCAAATGGCAGGTCAGTGGTGATAAAAGGTATCCTTGGTATAAAAACGTCCTCTCCTTTAGCTTTTCCTGTCAGTATTGTGGCTTCCAGTACATGTGGCATCATGTTCTTCACCACCAGTCTTGTGCCATCGCAGAGGATTGGTGGTTCAAGATTTGTTAAGAGCATTATAGGAGTTCCACTCTTGAGAGTGAGGTGGTGAGGAGGCATTCCAGCGGGCTCCAAAGAATTAAGGAATTCTGCAGGGTACTGGACTGCTTGGTCCTGGTCGATTACTGTATCAACAGATTTGAATGAGGTCTCACTGCCTGGAAGCTGTCTGTGTAGAGTCATGTTGATTTCAGCCACTGTTTCATTCTTTGGTGCCAGAATTGTGTGTTCACACAGCCACTTGTGATCCTTGTAGTGGTGGATAATGTTAGTGAGCGACATGAGGTCCAATGGTGTTGTAGTGAACGTGTAGTATGGGTGTTGTAGTGACCTTGTGGTACGGGTGTTGTAATGAACGTATAGTAGTATATATAAGGATAAAATTACCTATAATACGTGGGATGTGATACGACTTTTTAACCTCTGTGTTGTTTAACGGGTCGGGTTGGGTTGGGAGTGTCGGATCGAGTTGGTTGGAGTTTTTTTGAGATGACCACATTACACTTGCTGTCCATGCCAAGTTTGGTCCGGGCGGCTCATTCGCTAGGCAACGGTAGGACGCCACCCTCCCGAAGGCTTCACATTGTCTCACTGTTCAGTCCCCAAAACTTCTTCCATCAATAGTTCATTAACGGTGTATGTAAGTTCCACTACAACTGTACAGCAAAGTATATTTTTTTAGCATTAACCTGTTATTATTTTATTGTCTTATCATCACTACATACAACACCACCCATCATCACTACATATAACATCATCCATCATCACTACATATAACACCATCCATCATCACTACATATAACACCACCCATCATCACTACATATAACATCATCCATCATCATTACATATAACACCATCCATCATCACTACATATAACACCATCCATCATCACTACATATAACACAATCCATCATCACTAGATATAACACCATCCATCATCACTACAGATCGGTAAAGTAGTTTCCGAGATTCGTGCAGACACACTAACAAACACACACACAAACAAACAGACACACTTCCTTGTTTTATATAGATAGATCATCACTACATATAACACCATCCATCATCACTACATATAACACCATCCATCATCACTACATATAATACCAGCCATCATCACTACATATAACACCATCCATTATCACTAAGTTTAACACCATCCATCATCACTACATATAACACCACCCATATGCAGTGATGATGGGCCGTGATATATGTAGTGATGATGGATGGTGTTATATGTAGTGATGATGGATGGTGTTATATGTAGTGATGATGGATGGTGTTATATGTAGTGATGATGGATGAAGTTATATGTAGTTTTGATGGATGATATTATATGTAGTGATGATGGATGGTGTTATATGTAGTGATGATGGGTGGTGTTATATGTAGTGGTGATCTATATCTATATAAAACAAAGAAGTCTGCCTGTCTGTCTATGTGTCCGCACGAGAATCTCGGAAACTAGTGTAACGATCTGTAGTGATGATACATGGTGTTATATGTAGTAGTGATGATGGATGGTGTTATATGTAGTGATGATGGCTGATGTTATATGTAGTGATGATGGATGGTGTTATATATTAGTGATAATGGATGGTGTTATATGTGGTGGTGATGATGGATGATAGTTATACATAGAATATGAAAAGTATCCCTCTGTTGTCATTGGCAACATGGATAAGAAATGTGAATACTGAAGTGCAAAGAAGTACAAAGGAGAATCTGCTGGACTGTGCTGCTCTCATGGGAAAGTACGACTGCCAAATTTGGAAAAACCACCACAACCATTGAAGACTCTCATGCTGGGAACAACACCAGAGTCAAAACACTTCTTGGAAAATATACGGAAGTACAATTCATGCTTCCAGATTACATCCTTTGGAGCTAACAGAGTAGTTCGTGAACACGGATACATGTCCACATTCATAGTCCAGGGTCAAGGCTATCACAAAGCAGGATCCCTCTTACCACAGGAATATGAGCAGGCAAAGATCCTCCAAATCTACTTCATGGGAGATCATGAAAAGCAGACTACTATCAGGTGTGGCAACATTCAAGGTGTCACACATGACATTGTCCTATCTATCCAAGAAATGCTACATGAGCGCAACACGTTGCACAGTCATTTAAAAATGCCATGGAAAACATGCCTTCTGACGAGTACAAAGTCAGGATCAAAGCAGACACCTTAACTCACTACAATGAGACAATGTGGAACCTCTCGGAGGGTGGCGTCCAAACGTGGCCTACCGAAAGAGCCCCCCGGAGGGTGGCGATTCCTCTAGTATATATATATATATATATATATATATATATATATATATATATATATATATATATATATATATATATATATATATATATGTGTGTGTGTGTGTGCAAGTAAATCACTGTAGGTGCGCGTGATCCAGGTATATGCTGATAACCACAAGGAACAAGAAAACATGAAGTTCCCAAGCGCTTTCGTGTAATTCACATCTTCAAGGGTGAGTACAGACTAAGGAGAAATACTTGACAAGGCTAATATATACAGTAGAGGAAAGTGAGATGAAGTCCCTAGGGGTCCGTAGGTGTCCGGTCAAACACACGTTTTAACACACGCACACGTACATTATCATTATGTCCTCAACTTTCCAATAGAAGAACAGATATAGTCCCAAATAATGAAGCTAAACGACCACACATTATCTGCTCAGCCCGTATGAATCAATGCACCAGATGACCCGTGATGCAAGTAAATCAATACGAAACCCATTTAATTGAAAAAAAAAACGATTACACAGGTTGAAGCTTAATCCTCTGAGATCCAACTGACAACGTTAGTAATTATTTGGCATCGGGTGTAATTATATTTTCAATTATAGAGATTATTAACAACAATTGTTCTACAACTTGTTGAGCTTTGAGATGAATACAACTGTGACTGAATAGAGTTTTTGCCTGATAATATTACCAAAAAGATATAGGATTATTTAGACATCGTATCTAAATTTAAGGTTTACAGAAAAGAATTATTAAGACAAGTTAAATTGATTAAGAAGAATATCCACCATTTATAATACTCAGGGAGAGAAAGAGTTATAGTGGGGGTTCACCTTGATTAAAAAGTGACTTAAGCTCAGGCTCAGGAAAAAATATTAAATTAGTGAAAAATTATTCGCTACCTTAAGTAACAGAAGTGAACATTATTATTCTTAATACTATTATTATTATTATTATTATTATTATTATTATTATTATTATTATTATTATTATTATTATTATTATTATTATTATTGTTGTTGTTGTTGTTGTTGCTGTTGTTGTAATTTTTTCTTTTTTTTATGAGCCTTCTAATTTTCGTAAAGCGTGTAAATTCGAATTTGTACACCATTCATCTGCATAAGCTTTTGTTTGTGTAAATACAGGTGTGGGGGCGAATATGAGTACGTGTACCTTATGTATAATTGTGTGAGGTTTCAATGTGCGTATATATATATATATATATATATATATATATATATATATATATATATATATATATATATATATATACATATATATATATATACTGTATATATATATATATAGTGTGTGTGACCACGGCCGTAAGGGAGTACCTGGTCTTCAATAATTCAAGATGTTATCAGGTGTGTCGAAGAATATTGATTAGTTTGTCACCTCACTTCATTTCCCTTCTCTCTCTCTCTCTCTCTCTCTTCTTTCTTAATTGTTTGGTGGTATGAAGAGGCTTATCCCCGCAAAAACGCACAAATCGAGAAGAAATGTTAAAAAATGTATGCGTTTATACATAGTGAGGATGTGCAATAAGTGTAGGCAGTCACCAAACAGGGAGGTACTACCGCCTGGGAAGATATTGGGAACATAATGTGTTGTCTAATGGTAGACCCTGCTGCCATATGGCATCACGAAAATTGTGACCAGGTCCCAGGCTGCTGATCTGACTTTCTGCCTCATTTACAAACAATTGCAGGGTTTCAATTGTTTCTCTTACTATTGACAACACAACATACATATATTGTTTCTCACTTTTGAAATTTTTGTTTTAATTTTTGTATTTCTTTATGGTTCTTTATTATTATTATTATTATTATTATTATTATTATTATTATTATTATTATTATTATTATTATTTTATTATTTTATTTTCAATTTTGTGTTTTGTATTATAAATTGTATTTTCTATGAATTATTATTATTATTATTATTATTATTATTATTATTATTATCATTATTATTGCATTTTCGCCCCCCAGGCCCCGATGTGAGTCAGTGACCTGTGCCCAAGTGGGCTAATATCCGTAAAAAACAACAATCAAAAAAACAATTACGGACACTTGCACATGAGACTTGGCCATCATCACATCGTGAAAATTAGTTTTCAGAGTATAAATAAAGAAAGTATTAATGAAAGGCCACGAGCCACTGCCCATTCATAAATAATTGCCCACAGGAATGTAATTAAAACCTCCAGGATCTCCCCTCGCCTTGCCGACACACCCGTCTTGCAAGACACTTGAAAATCTTCGAAATTCGAGAGTTTTAATTCAGCGTCTCATTAATAATTTCTGGATCATAACCTCAAGTATTCAATAAATTCCTGACCACATATGTTACACCAGAGGAGTTGAAGTTCTGTTTTACTTCATGTTATTAATCTTGTTTCTTACCTCCTCGAGATTTTTTCTTCAGAATACTGTATAATTAATGAGTGTTTAAGTATCATGTTAATGAAATATATCAGATTATATGAGACTCGTACATACTGGTGATAATAAGAGACAGTAAACTGTAATCAATAATATTCAGGGCATGATAAAAAATAAATAATTAATCATATGCATTATGCAAGACAGTAACAGAGTTAATGATAAGTAATGTTTACATGTTTTATCACCACCGGCTGTCGGCTGTCTGCAACAGTATATCAAAGTTAATCTAAAGAAATACCGATCTAACAGAATATTGGCTTCTTTGTTGTTAATAATCGTATTTATAATATATTTTTACTCGAAGTTGTATCCTTGTCTACTTATCTTGCCATATATTACTCTACTTGTCTCTCAATTCATTAGTCTATCTCTAAATTTTATTTACCTACGACACATAATATGCTTTATATATGAACCAGTTTTACGTGTTATGGAGAGTTGCCAGCATAAATTGTGCCCACACTTTTTTTTTGAAGACTTCAAAGGTGCGCCTCTGATTGAAAGAAACTAGAAAAAAAACAAAGAAATTTTTTTCATAGATATCTTTTTTTATATGTCGTTTTTAATTGACAGACCCGTATTCCAATATTTTTCTCTCATATATTTTCAGTTCAGTTTTTCTTCCGAAGTTTTCAGTGTCAAAGAGCATTTCTTTAAATAATATCAAATATATTGAATAAAAATTTAAAGAAAATGCCAATACTGTCCAATACAGCAATACATGTTAAAAATTATATATATATATATATATATATATATATATATATATATATATATATATATATATATATACAAACAGAATTATACATTATTTATTTGTATGTTTCTTTTCTTGTTTTGTCTATCTCTCTTGTACGTAAGTTGAGTAAATAGAGTAATTATTGCTTACTAATAATAATAATAATAATAATAATAATAATAATAATAATAATATGTATACACCATATGCAGAAATATGAAAATAAAAACTTTCGTTCTCATTTCCAACATCGATCAGCAGTTGCCGTCCACACCTTTAATATTAATCAGAACTGTAATCAGAGACGCACTTCACGAGTCTTCGCCATGTACTGATAAAATACGACTCTCTGGTATCGTCTGCTTCACGAATAAACATAATTACTTTCCCATTTTTAATTCTGGCTTTGAAGGGGTAATGTGGCTACGGAGTCATATTTTTCACTACACAGCCAACACGCATCACAAGTGGTAGTCAAGGCGATGTAAAAAAAAAAGTAAATTGAAACTGTTTCTCGCTGCCGCTATTTCTAATGATATAAAGCATTTCATTTCCTGGCACTTTCTTCGGCAAACAAAGTATTTTTATCCTTTTGAAAATCAATACGTGCATGGTTGAAATAGTGTCCATATGGTAAATATGGATGAATTTTCTTTAGTGAGAATATTTCTTGGCCTGTTTATTGCCTCAGTTTGCCTATAATTACTGAGTGAGTGTTGCGAGACCTTTTCCCCCATACCTCATTATTTCTCACTTCTTCCTGTTATTTATTTACTTATTTTATTCTTCTAGTAAGTAAAGGCGTTGGGCTTCTTATTTGATTGAATGTAAATTCTTAACCCAGAACAACTATTGACATGCACTATTGATTAGTTTTGAGCGTTCCCGTCACCTTAAGGTCTAACTGGAATGTGCTAGCGAGAGCCACCAAATATATACTGTCTGAGAAAAACTTACCTCTGGATACTAAACAAAAGTCGAAAAAGCTTAAATTTGATGGCGCATGAAATCGATATAGAAACTGTAAGTGAGGAAACATGAAAATATTTGCAAAGAAAAAAAGTTATAGTGGAAAATTTTCGGATAAAGGGAAATAAGGCTGAAAGAAGCAGAGATTCAGTAGTTAAGCGAAAATATATTCGACGGTTATAGAGAGTTCTAGTCGTTAAATTTACTTGTTAACCCACTGACGGTTATAATTCAGCTGTATGCTCTGATAAACGATTGAGAAGTTAAGGTTTTAGATAGATATGATGAAGCTCAGTGAATATCTCATAAAAATTGTGTGATTCTAATATGAAGGTAAAGAAGCACCAACAGTAGAACCTGGGGTAATACTTATGTATCACCCTGTTTAGTTGCCAGAAGTCAAACCAAACACTCTTTATTCTCCCTCATTTATAAGTATTACCCCAGGATGATAAAAAACGATCACATGTATTTCATTTAAATAAAAATCAAGAACTCGGTAACTTACTCTAAGAATATGGGCCCACTCACACTGAGTTTCGGAACGGACATATTCTGACGCAAATTGTCAGAACGTGTTAGTCAAGTTAACGACACATATCTCACACTATATTAGAATCACATCTAATTCGAATCTTTCAAATTTATCCAAGAGAGAAGACAGTTCCCTCTCCCTAGAAAAACAATGAGTTCTGTAACGTGTACTAGCTAAGCTGAGAAAATCATAATACCCACTGTGGTGTCACATATCGTCTGTCTCCGGACAATTTGCGTCAGTATTTTTTTTTTTTTTAATTGATTCGTAGGAATATTACCTGCGCGGACTTTAAGTTAAAATGTTGGTCCACCCACTGCTGGGATAAAACACCAGCGTCTTTTTGGTTAAATGCACATCTACACCACTAATGTGGGGGGGGGGGGGATGCTCGGTAAGAAACTGTAGGGTTTCTTGAGAGTGGTTGGTGGTTAGCTTTCTGGCAACCTCCTCTGCTGTGATAGGTGGTTGTATGTTTCTCCTAGCTAATTGTGTTCCAGGGCACTCTATGAGGTAGTGCTGCAGTGTATTTTCTGCTCCGCTGTCGCAGGTCTTGCACATGCGCTGCTCTGCTTGTGCCGATACAATTATTTCCCAAATGCATGGGTATCCCAGTCTCAGTCGGTGGAAGTTGACTTCTTCCCTTCTTGTTATATCCTTCATGAATGGTGGCCTCTCATAATTCGTGACCAGATAGTACCACCTACCACTGGGCAGTTCGTGTTATTGTGGTCTTCTTTATCTGCTCCTGACTGGGCGGGATGTTCATCTCAATGATTCGCTGTTCTAACGCAGCCTTGGCAGCAGCATCAGCTCGTTCATTCCCTGGGATTGCGATATGACTGGGCACCCAGTTAATGATAACTTGCCTATCTTGTAGTTTTAAACCTTGCAGTAGTCCAATAACGGATGTTATGAGATGAATGTTGTCTCTATGCTCTCTGCATTGTAGTGCTTAAATAGCACATCGTGAGTCAGTGTGTATTACAATGCCTTGTTGACTGTTTATGGAAACGTGTCTTAGGGCTCCAAGTATGGCAGCTAGCCCAACTTGCAAAGAAGAGCATCCATCTGAAGTTCTCCAAAGGGACGTGTTACCTCCTTCTATAGTGAAGGCTGCTCCTGCCTTCGTACTAGTGGTCTCTACAGAACCGTCTGTGTAATACACTGTACTATTGTGAGGTGTTAGAGCCTTCATGCTTCTCTCTGCTATCTGTCGGAGCTCATGTGGGTTACAGTCAGCCTTTCTTGTCCCAGTTTGTAGAATGTTGAAGATTGCCGGCGGGGACTCCCACGGTGCTGGGGTGCTGTAGTCTGGACTCATTGTATCAGGTCCTTTGCTGAGGATTGTCTTTCAATTTCAGTCGATTTACAGCGTCAGCTGCGCACAATAGCCATGTTTTTTTGTTAAAGACATCTCTGTTAAGGTTCAGTGCTCGTAAGAGTCCATTCTTGATGTCACCCTCCCGAGCCCTGGTAATCAGTTTTGTTGCAAAGCACGCTGTTAATCGTTCCGCTCTGGTTTGGAGAGATGTGAGACATATCTCCTTGTGTAAGTTTTCAATTTTTGTCCACATAGGTGCGTTGACAATGGCTCTCATAGCGTTATTCTGGGCAACTTCTAATTTCGCCCACTGCCCCTCAAACAGTGTGTTAAGAGCCGGTGTGGCATAGTCTGTTAATGATCGAATGGCGCGTATATATAGCGTTCTTAGGACGACATGTCCCGCACCCACCTTGGGTCCTGTCATGGCTCTCATCATGTTGACTCTCTTGCCTATTCGGTCTCTTAGATAGTTTATCTCAGTGTCAAATTTGAGGCGTTTGTCAATCCAGATGCCCAGGTATTTGTATACATTGACCCATTGTAGGGCAATACCTTGTATTTGAAGTTGTGTCACCGGCTCATTGTGTCCAAACCTCATGGCTTTCAATTTGGGGATTGATATCTTGAGTCCGAGCCTCATGCATTCTTCACTGATGACGTCTAGTGCTCTTTGGACTTTGCTGATTTGGTTTCTGCCTTTTACTATCAGTGCTAAGTCGTCAGCATAGCACAGCAGTTTGGTACCCTCTTGAAAGGGGAGCCGACACAAGTTTTCCATGAGGATGTTGAAGAGAGTTGGACTAAGAACTCCTCCCTGTGGTGTGGCATTTTCCAGTCTTTGCTGACCTGAAACTTGTCCTTGACAAGTAACTCTTGCTGTTCTGTTTTGGAGGTAGTCAGCAATCCAAGCCAGTAGGTATCCTTTGACGCCTTTCCGGGCCAGAGTGGTTACAATGGCCTGTGCATTCGCCAGCTCAAATGCTTTCTTCAGATCAAGGAATACTACGATTGCCTTATTTTGACCAATCGATCCCAGGAGAGTGGCCGAACTGTGTGCAGTGCTGAGACCTTTGGTGAATCCAAAGATATTGTGGTGAAGTGGTCCAATTTTCCAGAGGAGTCGTGTAAGGACCATCCTTTCGGCGGTTTTGCCGATGCATGCTGTTAGTGATATTGGTCTGAAATTCGGGGGATCATTGGGTTTGGGAATAGGAACAATGTTTGCTCCTTTCCAAGCTGACGGGAGTTTGCCTGCTGACCATCATGCGTTTATAACTGTTATGATAGCAAGTTCACCAGCAAGTCCTGCATTGCTGAGCAATGAATAGGTTATACCATCACTGCCAGGAGCGGTGTCTTTGCTTGTTTTCCTGGCCCTTCTGATTTCGTCTATAGTAAACAGACAGCCTGTAGTGTCAGCTTGTTCAATTGCATGTCTGACTACTACCTTTCTCTCCAGCTGTACTTGCTGTAGATGAAGTCTTATTTCAGGAGGTAGTTGAGCTGATGACGAGCGTTCTGCAAAGTGTTCTGCCAAGCGCTTTTGCTTCCTGTAGTGGCTGGGGGTGGGCTGGAGATCTGGGCAATTTTCCTGTTGCTATCCTGAGTTTTCTCCAGAGTTCACTCAGGCTGGTGTGTGCATTAAAGGCTGCGCACCACTCGAGCCATTTGTCTTCCCTAATTTTCTGAGTAATTTGACGAGCATGTTGAATAGCAGCTCTCAAGAGTTTCACTCCCTCAGGGGAAAGGTATTGTCGGAGATGTCTTCTGAATGTGTTGATTCTTTGATTCTGTTCTCTGACTTCGTCATTGTAGAACCAGTAGTCTTTGTGGTGTCTATTTGTAGGGTTTGTTTTTGGTATTGCTTTCTCTGCTGCGTGTTGTATGGCATCAGTAAGGTCCTGGTTTAGTTGGTCAATATCTTCTGCTGGTTCATAGTTCGAAAACCATTTTTGGAGTTCATCTTGGTATAATTTCCAATTTGCTTTCTTGGTATTCCATCTGGGTGGCGGACGTGGGGGAGGAGGGAGTAGTTCCATTCTCAAAGTAGTTGTCGTTGCAAAGTGGTCACTGGTCATTTCATCATCTATCTCCCACTGAGCTACTGGAACGAGCTCAGTGGAGATGAATGTGAGGTCCAATGTTCCTCCCAGTATGTGTGTTGGTTCCCCAGTATTAATGAGCGTTATTTCTGGAACATCTGTCAGCAGTTCCACTAGGTGACGACCGTCCAGGTTCATTCTTGTGGTCGAATTGATAGTTGGATGGTGGGCATTGAAGTCCCCAGCAATGAGCACAAGATCCTGTGTTGCTTGTGTCTGTAGTTCACTGGCTTCTAGTCGTTTGGTAGGCGGTTTATAGATATTGTATACTACAAGACTGTTTTTTTCCAAGTGTATCCGAACAGCTTGTGCCTCTGCTCCATCTCCACAGTGAACTGGTTCTACCTCTGAACTGGGGATGGTCGCCCTGACGAGAATCATGCTGCCATGGGAGTTGGGCCCCTTTGGTACAGAGTACTGTTGGTATCCAGGCAAGCGGAATTGTTGACCTTTGAACATCAGGGTTTCTTGTAGAATGAAGACATCAATATTTTTAGCTAAGGCTGCTTCTTGTACAGCATGCCGTTTGTTGGACAGGCCTTGTACATTCCACTGTGTTATCTTGAGATTACAAGGAGATGGGGCTATTCTATCATTGTCTCCTCGTCGCTGGTGCTGTAGTTGCTCTCGGCGTTCATGGTCGAGTCGCTCTCCTCCTCGTCCGTTAGAAATGGTGTGCTCACTGGTGGCTGTTTCTTGGGCACCTGCTCTGAGGGAGGAGCACGAGGTGGAATCTCGGGAGTTTTTTCTTCTCTCTTCAGGGTGCTGTCGCTCTTGTCTGTGATCGTGTGTTTGCTGACGGTCTGTGTTTGTTGTTCTATTCCTCGTGATCTGTTGCAAGGGGCTTGAGGTTTCACGGTTTTGAGTGATCTCTTGGATGGCAAGTTCTTCCTCTTGTCTGATATCTGTCTCAAGGGCGTCGTCTGTTCCACTTGTAGTTGTAGAGTTTTGGGGGTCTGGTCTTCCTGCATCTTTTCTGTGAGCTGTGTCATAACTGCATTTATTATATTTTCGATGCTGGTATCTTGTTTCTGCATTATCGTAGAGAAAGTCACTGTCATAATAGTGATCATCTGTTTTATTTGTTCTTCGGTGAATGCCGCTTGTAGATTGGCAGGCTGGGGTGTATTCAGTTGGGTGGTGGCCTGAAGGGGTTGCAGTGTCCCAGGCAGTATGGTGTTCTCCACCGATACTGGAGTGTTCTGCCAATTTACTGCTAACCAGCTCTGGAGCTGCGGTTGGGGAGTCCACTGGTTTGTCATGGTTTTCTGCATGGACTGATTTTGTCCTGGTGTCTTCAATTTTGTCCTGTAGCCTGGTGAAGGAAGTGCAGGGAAGGAATCCTCTGACAGTTGGGGCGGAGTGGGTGTTGGGTTAACTGTATTCTGTCGCTGTTGACCCCACACGAATGTGCTCTGAGGTGCTTCTGTTGTGTTTTATGGTTGAACTTTTGCCATTGCAACTTTCATCCGCTCTCTCCTCTCTGGGCATGATGTGCTCCAAGCGTGATGTTTCTTTCCACAATTTGGGCACTTGGCTGTCGTGATGGTTCCGTCCTTGTGTTTCTGAATACACATTTCTGTCATGTGGCTTTGGCTGCAAATGCCACATCTCACGTTTTTGTTGCACCTGGATTGGTGATGTCCAAATTTCTGACAAATGTAGCATCGTAATGGATCTGGGACAAAGGACGCAACTTGTAAGTCCCCCAGGTGCCTAGGTCTACCTCCTCTGGGACTGTCCCCTTGATGTCCACTAGCACTTGCTTTGTCTGTGCTGTGTCCCGACTTGTAACACAGCACTCTGCCTTGGTCACTTTTGAATGTTTTGTGACGACTTCTACAGGTAGTTCCAGAGGATATCGTAGTAGGACCATTCTGGTTGTTTTCTCCTCGGGGTCTAATGGTATTATCTTGATCGTCTTCCCGTTGAGATTGTTGACCTCGCTGAGGATCTTGGCTGTGTTGTGGTCTTGGGGGGAAGTATCAAGTCTCCAACTAGATTGGGCTTCACACTGAACTTGATGTTCTTGTATTCCAGTTCCAGTGGTACCACTACCTCGTATGCATGGTCGAACTCGGTTTCCTTGGGAATCTTGTACTTCATCACAGTCGGAATCGCGACGGTGGGTGGTTCTGCCACAGGGTGGATTGCTGGGGACATATTGGCCATGTCGGAGAAGTCGTCTTCCTTCCGAAGCCTCTTGTGGCATTTTCCTTCCATTGGTTACGTCTCTCTCGCTCGTCTTAAATCAATAAATTGACAATTAAGGCTCATTATACCTACCTAGTTCCTCGTTGCCCCAGGACCAGTGCCGTAGCCAACCCCCCCCCCCCCCCCCAACGGGGATCGTAGGGTGGAGGCCTGACCTAACGACAGTGACCGTTCCCGCAGGGTTAGTTAATACTGGGAGAATCGGTGAGGGCACTAAGAATTGTGAGCAAAAAACACAGAGAAACAAGCAAGTCAATTCAACAGAGACGAGATATCCACGTCAAAGTGAAAGTGGCGTGTGCGGCGACAGTAAGTCTGGCTAGGCGCCGTCGTGAGCAAGTGGAAGCGTGGAAGCTCGTGGGTCGGGAGTAACTGCGACGTGCATCTTCTCACAGCAGTGGCTCACGCTGAACTCCTTGCGTCAAAATATATATCCGTTCCGACCTCAGTGTGAGGGGGCCCTAACCCAGAGTGAACTGTGGGGTCCGACCATGTTCCAGTAATGAGTTTAGTGACGATAAAACTTCAGAAACGCAAAAGCAAAAAGGTGGGTACAGTTAAAAGGGACTTAGGAAAGTCAAAAACAGAGCAGGAATAGAATTTAAAGTTGAAACCAACAACAGAGTGGCAGTATCGTTGGAGGAGGAACTTGAACAATAAGATACAGAATAATAATAATTTTAGTCTTATAAACCTATTAGACAGTCAGAAAAACACTTGCAGGATAAAAGAGAAATCAAAATGAAATTTGTTGAATCGCGAGCAAAACATTTAAAAACAATTATATGAGAGGAAATGAGACTTGTAAAGTACTTCATGCAGAAGTTAAACAAATGTATGCAGACTCCACTAGTTCTTAAGAAAGACACGTAAGGCGATTGAATAATGACAGGAGACATGTACGGAAAATGTGCGGAAATATAAAAGAAATGTCCTCAAAAAGAAGACATGGATGGGGTGGGAATATTGGGAGATCACGTACAAGGAAGGATCTTATGGACGGAAAGAATTACCGATCAACCAGACTAAAGACATAATACATGGTAGACTAAATATCTCCTCTGCGGATATTTGGCACAACCACGCCCAATTTTTATGTTGCGTGCTCCTACTAGTATGGCTGACAGGACGAGTGTTGTTCACAATAGTTTGTATTTCACGATCAACTACAAACAGTTTATGAAATAGTTACCACAATATATAAAATTGCTCTAGTTGGAGTACCAAACGAGGAAACAAACTGTGATTAAACAATTTACTCAAACTATCTTCAAATAGATCTCTATTGCTACGTGCAACAAAAATCTCACAGAAAACTATTTTGTATATCCTAACACACAAGATAAAAGTTTAACTAGAGCCAATACTGTCTTCCATGTCAGAGTAAGACTGGAAATCATCGTATCTTGGGATATCGAAAGACAACAAAAGTAGTAGGTAGTAGGCAGCTACCAAACGGGGAGATACTACCGCCTGGGAAGATATTGGAAGCATAATGTGTTGTCTAATGGTAGACCCTGCTGCCATATGGCATCACAAAAAATGTGACCAAGTCCCAGGTTGCTGATCTGACCTTCTGCCTCGTTTACACACAATTGCAGGGTTTCAATTGTCTCTCTTACTATTGACAACACAACATACATACAGTATATTGTTTCTCACTTTTGATATTTTATTATTATTATTATTATTATTATTATTATTATCATTATTACTATTAAAAATTATTAATACAGTTTTGTTGTCATTATTATCATTATTATTTCATTATTTTATTTCCAATTTTGTATTTTTATCATAAATTTTATTTACTATGAATTATTTTTATTATTATTATTATTATTATTATTATTATTATTATTATTATTATTATTATTATTATTACATTTTCGCCCCCCAGGCCCCGATGTGGGTCAGTAGGGTGTGTCATAAGGAGGCGAATTTTTTTTTTTTGAGTTTGAAAAATCGGCCCATGGTATTAATGATGTAGTTCTATGTGCAGAATCATGTGATATCTTCAGATTTGAAAAGTTTTCATTTTTTGCTAGGTAAATTTTAACTTGAAATCTTAGGAAAATTCAGTATTCCCACCCTTATTTAAAGTAAAGTAAATGTATCAGGTTAATTTATTAGGATGAAAATGATCCAGAATAGTGAAACGAATGATCTTGACACATTTATTAAATTTAATATTCCTTTAGAAAACAAAATCATCAAATACAAACACCGGTTTTACTACTACGACCCGGTGTTGCTGCACACCATAGAGAACATGTCTTTCTTGCTTCTGTTTCTACTCATCACCTCCCTGCTGACCACCTGAGCTCGGATGTAGCCTTCCCTCCTCTCCTGGCTGTACACGTGACTGCTGGCCTCGCTCACTTGCTGTACACAACGCTCTATACTCTGGGTGTGCGAGGGCCAGGCAGGGACATGCATGGGGTTGTCCAGGAAAGCTCTGACTTGAACATTGGTGAGGCTGCAGGTAAGAGGGGGCTCACTGCCAGCCTGGATGTTATCCAGATCTATGAGATCAGTGAGGGTCTTGGCACCTAGATTGACTTCAGGAGTCTTCCTGACCCTGAAGGAATCGTCACCAACTGATTCGTCATGCCCAGACCTCTCATAAGTCTCATATCCAAGATCTTTTTGACTGCCACTCTTCTCTCCTCCTCATCCTTACTGCAGAGCATTGTCTGCAGAACTGCCTCGGGATGAGCATACCAGGAAGATCTCCTCACAGTCTGCTCCACAATCTGAACAACCTTCCTTGGCTGACTCCTCGGGAGCTCAAGCTGGAAGAGAACATGCCTCGGACCTTCGGAGAACGATGACTTGACCTTGGTGTTGAACCAATTTGGCAAGTAGACACTCACGATGAATTGGACAATAAGTCTCAGGTTGTGAAGCTGGTTCCCTTTCAGTTTATGATGAGCGACCCAAATTCTGTAGAACGTGAGAGCTGTTGTGAGCCACCTAGAATGTGAGACTGGACCTATCTGCAGGTAAGCAAGTCTATCAGGCATAACCCCAGTTTTGATGGCACTGCAAATCATGTAACCATAGTACTGGTCAGTACTCAGGTCGTCAATGACAGTATGTGCAAGCTCAACGAGTGGAGGGCCAACTGTGATTTTTTCAAAGCTCGGATTTATTTCTAACTCAGTGGCAGAGTCCAGCATCTTGCCAAGAGGACCAGACCATCTGTTGTTTGAAAGAGTCTTGCCATCCAGCTACTGGATCAGATGTCTGAGTGGCAACTCGTTGGTGTGGAGGTCACAAACAATCCAGACCAGCTTCCTCCCAATCTTCCGCTCTATCCACTGTATGACCCCCCCCCCCCTTGCCACCCTGTGTTCGTGTTGGTGCTGTCCCCTCCAATGGCCTGCAGGGTCTGGTCTACGTTCCTCTCTCTGAGCCAGTTCACAATGTTATCTGCCACTATCTCAGCTGGATTCCTGATATCATCTTTCTCTGGAGTGAAATGCCACAAATAAATCCCTCCTGGTTCACTGCAGCAGGAGTAGTGTTCCTCCTTCACCATGGCAGGGAACAACTTGTCAGAATCTCCAACTTTCATGAACACTTTAGTGTCATCCCTTCTCCCATCAAAGAACAAACAATTGATTCCATTTTCTCTTATCCCCTCATCAAACTCCTCTTCTAGGTTACTGACAAGTTTCTCCTAAGCTCTCCTTACTTTGTTATGATCAATCACCAGAACATCATCAGGTGTTATCAAACCACCGTCAATCCAGGCAGCTGTTGCTATCTCTGCAGTTTCTCTGAGACCAGTGTGGTGTCGCATGCTGGCCAGAGATATGCTCGGGATATCTTTCCTATTTCGAATCTTATGCCTGGAAGGTTTGGGATCATTATTTTCTGGGTTAGGGACAAAGTCACCATTCTCCTGGTCAGCACTCGGATCAGCCATGGGGAAGTCATTAAACTCTGAATCAGCTTGACTCCAATCATCGGCCTTTTTTACCTCACCCTGGGCCTTCTCAAGTCTCTTTTCCTCGGCAACTCTTCTCCTCTTCTGTCTCTCTGTGGCAGCCTCCTGTCTCTTGGACTCCAGAATATCTTGGCTAGAAATCATGAGAGCCCCTATACTGCCAGTCTTCTCTCTCTGTGCTTTGACAAATGCCAGTTAGATCACTGGAATCTTCAGTTCACGCTTGCAAATACAGGAGATGTGGGCCTCGGATTTACAGTCACGATCGCATCCAAACTCAGGACAGAGAACAATTGGGCACTTGCAAGTAATTATGTCAAATAACTGGTCCAGTTGCTTGGCAAAGCTGTCCTTAACTGCAAGTTTTCCTCTCCCAAGAGAGATATCTCTTGCCTTTTCCCAACTGGCTTGCAGTCTCTCACTAATCTTCTTCTGACTTGTTATGTCTGGATGCTTGAACTGAGCGTTAGCCAGAGTGTACTGTGCCAAGACAGCTTTGGTCATATCACTGGCAATGTCTTTGTTTGTGTAAGTTCTTTGGTTCTTTTCACTGATTTGCCTGATTAAAACACCGTATCTCAAAGCATCTCTCAATGTAGGCAACTCCGACTTCAGGAGCTCTCTCCCACTGTCACTATGTTGAAATGAACTGTAGTTTGAGCTTTTCCCCATCTAAGTTATTATATGTCTTATTTGTGTCACTTATGTTACTTGTATATTATTTGTAATTCGTAACCCATTCCCCAAATATGTAACTGTATATTTTCAGCCTTCTGGCTGCCAAGCTCTTTCAATAAACCGTTAATTATTATTATTATTATTAAGATAGTGACTGAGATGGCTGGATTTTTGGTTCCTCGTCCTGACACAAGCAGTCATCGCAAATATTATCAACTTATAAATGCATCAGAATCTGAAACAGAAAGAAATATTGTTAGTTGGGTTGTTAAAGAATGAAGTCAGAAAGCAATGTTCACTATTTAATTGTAATGCACTAATGCAGCTGTACGTTAGATTTTCGATAAATTTCACGCTAAAATTTACCAAGCAAAAGGTTTCAAAATATTGAAACTGAAATTATTTTCTGTTTATATACACTAAAATCTACCAAAAAAGTGATGGGCCATTAGTTTTAGCTGATCTTCCCTCCTATGACACACCCTAGTGGGTCAGTGACCTGTGCCCGGGTTGGCTAATCCCAGTAAAAAAGAAGAAAAAAAACCTAAATGCTATTTTTTGGAACATAAGGTTACTTTTATCCATTTACTTACCCTAGAATGGCCTAAACAAGCCTGACACAAACTCATAGTAGGAAAATAAGAAACCTATTCACATTTTTCACTCAAGTATTTACTGATTTAGCTCCGAATAAACGAAAAGCTCAACTTTTTGGCCAATGTATTCTTTAAACCTTTTCAAAAATATTTACTTTGGTTTCCTGTTGGACGATTACTAGGGAGTCGATGTGACGAAAACCTATATATTATTAACAAGTGATCGTGGGCCCTTCGTGCCCGGTGGCGAGTCCTATGGTACAGTTTGCCGAGGTTGTTATAATCATGGTCGTGGTTGTTATAATCATGGTAGTGGTTGTTATAATTATGGTCGTGGTTGTTATAATCATGGTCGTGGTTATTATAATCATGGTCGTGGTTGTTATAATCATGGTCATGGTTATTATAATCATGGTCGTGGTTGTTTTAATCATGGTCGTGGTTATTATAATCATGGTCGTGGTTGTTATAATCATGGTCCTGGTTGTTATAATCATGGTCCTGGTTGTTATAGTCATGGTTGTGGTTGTTATAATCATGGTCGTGGTTGTTATAATCATGGTCGTGGTTGTTATAATCATGGTCCTGGTTGTTATAATCATGGTCGTGGTTGTTATAATCATGGTCGTGGATGTTATAATCATGGTCGTGGTTATTATAATCATGGTCGTGAATGTTATAATCATGGTCGTGGTAGTTATAATCATGGTCCTGGTTGTTATAATCATGGTCCTGGTTGTTATAATCATGGTCCTGGTTATTATAATCATAGTCATGGTTGTTATATTCATGGTCGTGGTTATTATAATCATGGTCCTGGTTGTTATAATCATGGTCCTGGTTGTTATAATCATGGTCCTGGTTGTTATAATCATGGTCGTGGTTGTTATAATCATGGTCGTGGATGTTATAATCATGGTCGTGGTTATTATAATCATGGTCGTGGATGTTATAATCATGGTCGTGGTTATTATAATCATGGTCGTGGATGTTATAATCATGGTCGTGGTTGGTAGTTATAATCATGGTCCTGGCTATTATAATCATGGTCATGGTTGTTATATTCATGGTCGTGGTTGTTATAATCATGGTCGTGGTTGTTATACTCATGGTCGTGGTTGTTATAATCATAGTCATGGTTGTTGTATTCATGGTCGTGGTTGTTATAATCATGGTCGTGGTTGTTATAATCATGATCGTGGTTGCTATAATTATGGTCCTAGTTGTTATAATCATGGTCGTGATTGTTACAATAAGGGTCGTACCTGAGACTAACACAGGTAGAATAAACCCCACACCTTATCTTTAATCTCAATAAACCCAGATTAACCTCACCTAATCATTAGGATTAGAGAACCATTAGGATTGTACCACCAATACAGATACATTTCATACTGGATTAATAACAAAACATTTAATCGCATTTCCAATAGCTAATGTATTACGGATATCTTATCAAGTTGTGAGTCTCACATGTCTTTATAATTATGTTTGATTCTTACAAATATTTATAGTTCATTGTGTATTGTATTGTATGGTATGGTATTGTATGGTATTCTATGGTATTGTACTGTATTGTATTGTACTGTACTGTACTGTACTGTTTTTATTTTGTTTTGTATTGTATTGTATTACATTGTATTGTGTTGTATGACAGTGGGCCCTTCGTGCCAGGTTCGCCGTCCTGCTGACAGCGTACAGCGAATGAGGGTGCTCCAAGTCCGTAGACTTGCAACGTTTTCCATCGTAAATAAAATTGTTAATTAATTTCTTCCTAAAGAAACCATCGACCTGGGACCAGATTTATTCCACTCTACGAATTTTTTGCGATTTTTCCACCAAGTTTGATAAAAAGCGATTGTGCCACTTTGGCTGCCCAGAACAGACAGACAGACAGACAGACGCCTAGTCCTATAGTATATTAGATAGTAAAATATCGGTGTTTTAAATCTTTTTTCGTGTATATATTAACATCAGTCTTTCGTAATAAAAATATCATTGGCGTGATTTGTACTTTCTTTGAAAAAATTTTGGCAAATTAAATATCCTTACGCAACATAAAAAAGCCTGTATTTATAAATCATCAAAGAAAATTTCTCCCTGTAAATGATATGCGAGTTCACACTTTTGAATATACTCTACATGCACGCCATTGAAAGTTTTAAAGGCATAATGCACGCGTATTAAGGCATATCTACTGCTGATTGGTTGTCATCCACCCTACGTCATGACCGTCTTGGCGTTGATTCTGCCCCACAGAACTTAACACACACAACATACTTAAAACTATACGTGAATACTATGAATACAACCTCATGATATACTCTAAAACCATCCCATTATACACCAACATCCTCACTTCCGTATATATGTATGTATTTCTATTCATGTCTGTGAACTGAATTTAGAATTTTGGTGCACATAGCAGTTACTTTATTGTGCACCCAATACTCACGGTAGCGCAAAAGGGATTAGAGAGTAAAGGCCAGAAAGGTGGTCAGGATATTGTGGCATTGATTGTTGTGTGTGTGTGTGTGTGTGTGTGTGTGTGTGTTTGTGTGTGTGTGTGTATGTGTGTGTGTGTGCGTGTGTGTGCGTGTGTGTGTGTGTATATACACGGCCTATTCAAAATAAACTGAACAGTATAGATAAAATAATTTAAAGTAAATCAATAAAATGAAGGAAATGTAGAATACTTCACAAAGGGTAATATAGAAAACACATGATAAACAATATATATGAAAAAAACAGTAAAGTTGGAATGTAAAGTAATAAGCGACAAAGACGTGAGAGGTGGTGATAAAAGATGGCTGAAGAGGAAGACAAACAGAGAGTAAAAGGTGTGAAGGATGTCCATAGAGGGAGATAAAGACAACACTTCATAATGTCAACACTGGAAGAGAAATGTAAACAGTGATGATAAGAGTCCCTGTTGATAGGTCAGGCCAGGAGATAAGATAGAAAGGGTGAAAGATGTAGCTAATGATTTGTTTAGGCGAGGACCAGAATATTCAATATATGCTATTGTAAAATTATATACTCTCCAAAAAATATCTCTACGATTTTGTGTGAGAGATTATGACACAACGAACAAAGGACTTTGATAACTCTACCGAGACAACAGGACTCCCAGTGCTCATCTTGAAATTCATCGGACCTCTCTGAGAAAATACTTTTTGGAGCGAGTTACACAATGAATAAAAATATATTCACACATGTACACACACACACACACACATAAACAGAGAATATTGCACATAGGTAAGAGAACACACATACAGCATAACATACATACTGTACAATGTACATATACATATACATATCTTCAGTGACCCACACATACCCTTGTGTACAAATAATTGTACAGTTGATACACACATTCATACAAATTTTAAATCAGGAAAACACACACACACACACCTATGCCTCCCTGCCTCCCCTGCCTGGTCTCCCTCCCTAAATGCCACACAACGGAAACACCTAGAAAAAGTGCAGAAGAGGTGCATGCAAGATTATTCTCTCCCCTCCTACTCCACAAATCAAGAAGAGCTCAACACACTGACCCTCTGAGCTCTCTCTGATCGTCACCACGACCTTATCTGCAAATTTGGTGAAAACTTCTGCACCATCCTCGATTCCGGCTCCTACTTCCTCCCGAGATCCCTCGCCTGCTAATTGCTGTTCGACACTACAACCGCATCCAGCCCATACGGACATGTACTGATCTCTCATAACAGCTTAGTCCCAATCATTGTACAAATTATCAACTCGTAATCAACCAGTGTGTTCACTCCCAGCCAATCTTACCGTTTTACACTGTTACTATGTTCAAATACCCCCACCTTGCTATTGTTATATATAATCTACATAAACGATCTAGATACTGGGATCAGCAGTGACATAAGCAAGTTTGCTGATGACACCAAAATAGGGCGGTAGATAGATTCAGGGCAGGATGCAAATGCACTGCAGAAGGATTTAAATTAAATGCAGGAGTGGTCAGAAAAATGGCAAGTGAAATTCAACACCAGCAAGTGCAGCGTACTTAATATTGGAAGAGCAAATACTGTCAATGTATACAGCCTTAACAACATCATCCTAGAGAAGTCGACTTGCGAAAGAGACTTAGGGGTACTTGTAAGCCTGGACCTACGGCCTAGAAAACAGTGCGTTAATGTTCGAAGTAAGGCAAACAGAGTATTAGGTTTTATATCTAGAAGTGTAAGTAATAAGAGTGCAGAGGTCTTATTTGCAACTATATCTTGTGCTAGTGAGGCCGCACCTCGATTATGCGGTTCAGTTCTGGTGCCCTTATTATAGAATGGATATCAATTCACTGGAGTCGGTGCAGCGAAGAATGACGAAAATGATTCCTGGACTTAGAAACCTTCCATATCAAGATAGGTTAAAGAAACTAAAGTTGCATTCCCTAGAAAGACGAAGAGTGCGGGGAGATATGATAGAAGTATTTAAGTGGGTGAAAGGAATCAATAAAGGCGATATAGATAAAGTTCTTATAATATCCGAGCTGGATAGGACTCGTAGCAACGGATTTAAGTTGGATAAGTTTAGGTTTAGGAGGGAGATAGGAAGGAACTGGTTCGCAAATAGGGTGGTGGACTAGTGGAACAAGCTTAGTAACTTTGTAGTAAGTGCGGGAACGCTGAAAAGTTTTAAAAGGAGGCTAGATAGATTCATGGATGATAGAGAGTGGTAGTAACTCTCGACAGGAGCTGCCATGCACAGGCCAACCGGCCTATTGCAGACTCCTTATTTTCTTATGATCTTATGTTACAAGTCATCCATTCCCCAATTATGTAATTGTATATTTTGAGCCTTCCGACTGCCATGCTCTTTCAATAAACCGTTAATTACTATTATTATTATTATTATTATTATTATTATTATTATTATTATTATTATTATTATTATTATTATTATTATTATTATTATTATTATTATTATTATTATTATTATTATTATTATTATTTTTATTATTATTATTATTATTATTATTATTATTATTATTATTATATATTTCATGTAGATCCACAATGGAAACATGGACAAGATGTCTTGAATAAAGACGAAAGCTAAGGTGCTCCATCAGTCCATATAGTAGCACGCGGACTTCCATATGCAAACAATACCTCAATAGTAGGGAATCGAACCCTGGACCTCTGCCTGTGAACAGGTATGAGGACCCTGTGTGTTGGTGTGGGGATTAGTGGATGTCATCATTATGACCTGACCTCATGTTTTTAAGGTCACCCTGTATATTTAAGCCTCTCTCTGTCCATGTAATCCAGTTGCCTCTGAAGATGTCTTGAATAAAGACGAAAGCTAAGGTACTCCGTTGTTTCCATTCTCCCGTGTGATTTTATCAAGATTTATCTTATCCACGTTTTCATTGTGGATTTACATGATATATATATATATATATATATATATATATATATATATATATATATATATATATATATATATATACTACTGACTCCTGCAGAATTCGAACCCCCAACCCTGATTGGTAAGCGAGAGCAATGTCAAAATGCCACAAATGGCTTAACAATCAATTAAACCGGACATGAATTCAGTTGGTCGTAGGAATTTATCCAGGACTCTATTACAAATTTGACCTGCAAAGGCAATCTCTCTCTCTCTCTCTCTCTCTCTCTCTCTCTCTCTCTCTCCCTCCACGCTGCATAAAAGAGTCGTAACATGGATTACAAGGCCAATAACGTATGTATAAAATGTTATTGAATGTTATTATTACTAAAGGAGAGTCAGTAATTGTAGTCATTGGCTTGTGTGTGTGCGTGTGTGTGTACGTACAGTACGTACGACTCAGTTTCTCTTTCAGCCTGCCCCTGGCTCAGCCTCACCTCCACCATTCATCCAGCTTAATGGTACTACTCTCTCTAATGTTAACCACTTTCGGTATCTCGGCTCCCACCCGTCCTCCACTGCGGACATAAGAACATAAGAACATAAGAATGGAGGAAACTGCAGCGGGCCTATTGGCCCATACTGGGCAGTCCCGTTTACACCCAACCCCTATTGCTCATATGAGCATCCAACCTATGTTTGAAGCAATTCAGCGTATTCGAGTTAATGATGATATTTGGTAACTTGTTCCATTCATCCACTACTCTGTTTCCAAACCAGTGTTTACCTATTTCACGCCTAAATCTAAATTTGTCCAATTTAAAACCATTGTTACGAGTTCGCTCCTGGTTGGATAATTTGAGTACCTTTGTAATGTCCCCTTTGTTTAGCCCTGCCTTCCATTTATACACCTCTATCAGGTCGCCCCTCACTCTACGTCTCTCAAGGGAGTGCAAATTAAGATGCTTTAACCTGTCTCTATACTCAAGGTTCCTGATACCCGGGATTAGTCTTGTCATTCTCCTCTGGATTCTTTCCAAGGATTCTATATCCATTCTGTAATACGGTGACCAGAACTGGACTGCGTAATCCAGGTGTGGTCTCACAAGAGCAAGATACAGTTTTAGGATGACCTCGCTAGTCTTGTAACTAACACTCCTTTGTATGAACCCAAGTACTTTATTAGCCTTGTTACGAGCAAAAACACATTGTTTACTTGGCTTAAGGTTCCTACTTATCATTACTCCTAAATCTCTCTCGCAGTCGGATTTCTCTATGGCATCGTTGTTCATCTGGTATCTGGTTTCCCTGTTTACATTCCCTATACTGAGTACTTTACATTTGTCAATGTTGAATTTCATCTGCCATTTTTCAGACCATTCGAAAAATTTGTTTAGATCCTCCTGTAGTTTTGCCGAGTCCTCGTCAGATTTGATAACACGTCCTATTTTAGTATCATCAGCAAATGTACTTATGTTGCTGTCTATGCCGATATCTATGTCGTTTATGTATATAATAAACAATAATGGTCCAAGTACTGAGCCTTGGGGAACTCCACTTGTGACGTTGCTCCAATGGGACTTAGTGCCGTTAATGCTCACTCGCTGTTTCCTGTCCTGTAACCACGCCCTAATCCATTTAAGGATGTCACCTTTGATGCCATGAGCTTCTACCTTTCTAATTAGTCTTTCGTGGGGTACTCTGTCGAAGGCTTTGCTAAAGTCGAGATATACCACATCATAATTGTGCCCCTCGTCCACTGATTCGAAAACTGATGAAAAGAATGTTAATAGATTAGTTAGGCAAGAACGTCCGCTTGTGAAGCCATGCTGGGAATCATTGATCAATCTGTGCTTCTCCAGGTGATTTCGAATAGAGTTTGAAATGATTGCTTCCAGTAATTTGCCTACTATTGATGTTAGACTGATTGGGCGGTAGTTAGAGGATAGTGATCTATCCCCCTTCTTGAAGATCGGTATTACATTCGCTATCCTCCAGGATTCTGGTACTACACCTGTTTTTAAGGACATGTTAAACAACTTTGCTAAGGGCATACTAAGCTCTTCCTTACATTCCTTTAATACTCTGGCAAATATCTCATCGGGACCAGGTGACTTATTAGGCTTTAGTTTGTCTATTTGCTTACTAACATCGTTACTAGTCACTACTATCTCACTTAATTTGTTTTCTTCACTATCTCTGAATAGAGTCGGTGCCTCGGGTATCATGTTTAAATTTTCGCTGGTGAAAACTGTTGAAAAATATTTATTCAAATTATTGCTCATTTCTCCGTCGTTATCAGTGAGCTCGCCGGAGTCTGACCGTATTGGTCCAATCTTTTCTCGTGTTTTAGTTTGGTACATTTGGTAGAATCCTTTGGGGTTTGTCTTTGCCTCCCTTGCTATCCTTACCTCATTATTCCTCTTTGCTTTCCTTATCTCGGTTTTAACCCTACTCGCCAATACCCTATAATAGTCCCGGAGGTGAATTTCGCCACGATTTATCCTTCTACCTATAGCCTTCCTTTGGCCAATGATGTTCTTTAAATAATTATTTATCCATTTAGGGTCATTGTTGTTTGATCTGAGTTTTTTGTATGGTATGTTCTGCCTTTGTGCATTAAGTAACTCACTATTTAAATTGTCGTGGAACTCGGCAATCTCAGATCTCGTTATCAGGTCGGTGTCATCTGTCAGGTTCACGGCCAAGCGCGACACCCCCTCTCTCAGCTGCCTCTTTAAACTGTCAAAGTTTGCCCTTCTGAAATCTGGTACTTTAGTGGAATTTTCCTTACGTCTGCCCTGAAAATCTAACTGGAATCGAATTTCTTTGTGATCGCTGTTTGCAAGTTCGTTCCCTACCTCGACATTGCTAATGAGGTTTTCTCTGTTTGACAAAACTAAATCCAATATATTATTACCCCGTGTGGGTTCGGTTATATGTTGACTTAGGAAACAGTCCTGGATCGTCTCGAGAAAATCCTCTGATTCTGAGTTTCCCGTAAGGTCGGTCCAATCTATTTGGCCAAGGTTAAAGTCGCCTACTATACAGACTTTGTTGTGTATGGAAGCCCTGCGCATTTCATCCCAGATAAGTCGCTCATTGACTCTGTCAAGATTGGGGGGTCTATATATTACTCCTGTGATTAATTTTTCCCGACCGTCGCTTAATTCTATCCAAATTGTTTCTGTATTCCTCTCAGTTTTTATTTCCTTATTTATTTCACACTTCAGGTTATCCCTAACATAGATTGCTACTCCGCCTCCTTTCCTGGTCTGCCTATCGGTATGGAACAGTTTGTAACCCGCAATTTGGTATTCGACTGGTAATTCACGTGTGTCTAGGTTGATCCATGTTTCAGTGAATGCAATTATATCGATTTCTTCGGTACATACCAAGGCCCTAATATCATCCATTTTGTTTCTCATACTTCTACTGTTCGCGTAATATACATTTAAGTTAGTCGTGTTCTGAGTCCTTCCCTTACCGCGTTTAGTTTTAAACTCCCTGTCTAATTTAGTTATGTCATCATTCCTAACACTATTTCCCTGTAATCTTTCGCCTTGTTTACCCGCTCCCACTGCAGTCTCCTCCACCCCCGTGCCCCTATGTTCTCTTAGCAGTTTAAAGACTTCGATATCTTTTGAACTGCCCCCTCTAGAGCCCCAGCCAGGGTTGCTACTCCATCCCTAGACAGGTGCACCCCATCCCTAGCATAAAGGTCCCTTCTGCCATAGAAGTTGTCCCAGTTGTCAATGAATGGGACTGATATTGACTTGCAATATCTGTCAAGACGGTCGTTAACACCAACTGCCCTTGACAACCATTCACTGCCAACTCTCCTTCTAGGCAGGACACCGCATATGATAGGGATCCCTCCCTTAGTCCTAATACGATCTATGGCTGCCTTGAACTTATCAAGAAGCTCCTCGCTCCTACACCGGCCAATATCATTGCCTCCTGCACTGAGGCAGATAATGGGTTTGTTCCCATTACCAGACAAGATATTGTCCATCCTGTCAATTATATCCCCCACCCCAGCTCCTGGCAAACACACCCTCATCCTATTTTTGTTTTTACCACAAAAGGCCCTGTCCATGTACCTTACCTGTGAGTCACCAACAATTAAAGTTTTTATACCTTCCTTGTCATCCCTGTCCCTGACTGTACTAACGTCTAATTCGTCTATCAAGGGACTGAACGGGTTGGTACACTTAGCTGTTGTTGTCGTTGTTGTCGTATCCTTGGTGTGCTTCTTCACCAAAAGCTTTGTCTTCCCACTACTCACAATTTTCCACTCGCTTGATTTTTCGTCAGCCACTGGCTTTACTCGTCCAGCCTCTCCTTTTAACATCGCCAGCTCTTCCCTTAATTTCAAGTTCTCCAACTTGACCTTCGCCAATTCTTCAGTGGACCACTCCAGTTTGGTCACCAAACTCTCATACCCAAGACCGCACCTTGCTCTGGCCATATCTGATAATTATCCCTCCGGAGCTAACCCTGCCGTGACCTTTCCCCTAGTGAGGTCAGAACACAACTGACCTTTCCCCTAGTGAGGTCAGAACATCGATGAAGAGATTAAATATCGGAACAGATGTGCATCCCAAACCTTTGGCAGACTCCGTACCCGTGTCTTCAGCTTTAGGGAGTTGAAATTATCTACAAAGTTGCACGTATATCGAATAGTGGTCCTCCCCACCCTGCTATATGGCAACGAGACATGGGTCACATACAGGAGGCACCTCAAGGCATTTGAAAATTTTCACCAAAGTAGTTTACGTTCCATCCTCCGAGTTCGATAGAAGAAAAGAACATTGTCAGTATTCTCGCTGACACCATGAACAACTACGCTGGACTTGCCATGTTACCCGCATGGACGACAGTAGGCTGCCAAAGCAGTTACTTTCTAGTCACCTAACGAATAGTAAAAGTAATGCTGGCTGGCAACTGAAGATGTATAAGGATATTCTTAAGACAAACCTGAAATGGTGCCAAATCAATCCCCTCACCTGGTAGACGATTACTCCACACCGTAACGCTTGGAGGAGCACCACACAGGAAGGTGTCAATACTTTCGAGTTAGCCCGACTGTAAACCGAGGCAGACAAGCGCCAACGCCAGAAAGACGCTGCCGCCGCCCCTCCCGCACTAAACTTAACCATCCACACGCGCAACATCTGTGGACGCCCCTGCCGGTCCCATATTGGCCTCTTTAGTCACCTCAGAACTCAACAACGAAGGTGACATCCTTAATACCTCTTATTATTGTCTCACAGTAGTAGTAGTAGTAGTAGTAGTAGTAGTGTGTGAGTTGAGTATTTGCGTGTGTTTGTTTGTGTGTGTAGGTTTGAGTTGAGTGTGTGCTTGTGTTTGTTTATTTGTGTGTGGGTGTGAGTTGAGTATGTGCGTGTGTTTGTTTGTATGTGTTCATTTGTAAGGGGAAACGTGTCTGTATGTGCCTATGTATACAGTATGTGTATGTATTTATAAGAATGTGTTTGTATATACAATTATCTGAGAGTGTGCCTGCGTATGGTATAATTTCTGAATTACAAAACACATATATGCGAAAAGTGTATGCTTGTTATATTCATGAGTATATAGATTATAGATTAATTTGCATACATATCTTTGCATTCTATAGTTGGCTATTTCAACGACTTAACTTTTACCCAAACTTTCCCCGTAAATCTATTGACAATAATTTTATATAATTTCACTATATTGTAAAATGTTGCCTTTAACTTGTGCTACAATTATTTTATGCCAATCGACTGAACTAGAAGAAACACGAGTAAGTTTATATTGATTGTAACACACACAAAACAGGATGCTGACGTGCTAAGTAACTGACTAGCTGACTTACTGAGTGACTCACTAATCCGGTAACTCACTAGAACAACTCTAGCTAGCCCTCGACCATAAGCTGAAGACCAAGTTCTTAACCACTCGTGTAGTCAGATAACCGAAACATCAAAATCGCTACAGAATGAAAGACCACTCCTCGTGGATGTTACCACGAACGCTTCAAAATCATCAACACTTGTGAAGTTTTTCCCACTGGCATCGATACGCCATCTATATTCAGTCTATCGAAACATGTAACTAAGGTTTTCATTTGTACTACATAATTGGAAGGCAAATATTCAAGTACGCGTCCATGTTGTTCTTTCACTTATTTTCTGTAGATAAACTACATAATATTCCCCTACATATATCCTTTATTTTATGTAATTACTGGCGAAGCAAGAATCTAATAAGCGTTGTACGAGAAAAAAAATATTGCATCGTGATATTAAGAAAAAAATATATTGTAATCTTTTTTCGTGAGAAGATTTTTGGAAAAATATCAGGTTTTTAATCTCTTTTTTCTGTAATTTCCTTCTAATCTCTTTGTTTCTTATCCGTTTTCGTCTTCCTATCTCTTTCTATTTCCCCATTCTCTTCTTCCTCGTTCATTATTTTCCCCTTCCTCAGTGCATTATTTTTTTATTTCTCCTTCTTTTCTGTTAATGCTCTTACGACTTTCCTGAATACAGCCAGTTATATAAAGATTCATATTAGTAGCACGACACAAAGGGCACAGTCCTAACAGGCACCACCCTAACCTAACCTAACAGCCGCTAACCTAACCTAACAGGCGGTGAGCTAAGCTAATCAAAACTAACCTATCAGACGCCAACCTAACCTAACCTTTAGTATAATGATTCAATAGTATTGTGACCCATTAGTGTTACCCATTATAACTCTGATCCGATGCTATTGAGACCCATTAGTACTGTTACCCATTCAAACTCAGCGAGTATTAAACTAAATCCCAATACCATTCAAAGTTTGTAGCTCTATTAGGACTGGCGACCATTAGGACTGGCGACCATTAGGACTGGCGACCATTAGGACTGGGGCCCAATTGACCAATCACTTACAGTCAGCGGAAAAGTTTAGCGGACGGACACAAGAGATTCTGGAATTATACTCAACAAGAATAGACTGAGCCTGGGCACATTTTGTGAAGATATTTGATATTAATGTTGTAGTTATCTGTCATTACTCACTATTTAACTAAACATGACAGAGGTGATAAAAGTAACACAAAATCGATAACGTTAATCCTATCTACATTTACCAAATATATCAGTTATTTTTTTATTGACATCCCCCCCCCCCCTTGCAGAGATGAAACCGCTAGAGATACAAAAATATTTAGTGTGGCATCATTCAGACAATTTAATTCTACGCCAAAACAACGCCATTCAATAGATTGTCGTCTCCTTGTGCTTGGAGGACGGTTTCAAGTCAGCAAGGGTAGGAGGTAACGCGAGGCATGAAAAGTTTGGTATTATGCTCGGTATTTAGGAGGAATGTTTCCCTTTGCTGCTCCAAGGTCCGGCGGCAGCTTCAGATGGCTAAGGGTTCAGTAAGCATTCAGGTTTCCACTTGGTCCTTCAGGATGGTTCCCTCATGTTGGTACACGTTCAAGTCTGGTGAAGTGTCCTACCATTCATTGTTCCAGAAGAAATCCACATTGTTGTCGTACACCAGCTGTTGAGTTTAAAGGATTTCCATGCCGGAGGCTTTATCTTGCAGAAAAGTCACCTCGAAGTTGAGAGCATTCGTAAGGTCCTTCAGAAACGGAATGACTCTATTGGAAATACGCTCCGTGCCAGTTCTGGTCGCGCAATTTCATCACCCACATCATGTGGCGGGCGGTGAAATGAACAAAAACGCCCACGCAGTCAGGAGTTTTGAGTAACTCCTGATAGTGCTCTTAGTCGGGAACTTCATCGGGGGAGTCTTTGATCATATCTTGTTATTTGGGGAATTTGGCTTCTTGGTCACGTAAACGAAAAACTCGTCTCTGACAGAGAGGTGAAGGAAGCTGTCCTGAACCCATTCAATGAGATAATCCGCTAAGTACAGCCTGTCTTTGATTTTGAGCGTGGCTTTCCGAGATTTTGCCAGCTCATGTCAGGCCTTTAGATCCTGCCGGGAACGAAATATTTGAATTATTTTACGGCAAAATGTCTTCCCGCATAGAAGCTGAATCTCCTGAACCAGAGCCCAGCAGCTCTTTCTCGGCGGCAAGGTCCTCCAGGATGATGCTCTTTGATTTCTGAGATACGTAGAACCTCGGACCGGCCACCGCGAAACTCGGTCTCACAATCTTCATTTCTTCAGTTGATTTCGCCAGTTCCACTTCTCAAAGTCCTGTTACCTTTCCATGTACACAATAACCCAAGTACATGAAACAGCAGCAGCACCAACTTCTCGAAAAGGCTTTGCTTGAATGCGATCTACTAATCGGTTCCTCTCAGAATCGTTCAACATGTTAGAAGTCAATATTTTACTTAAAAAGATAAAAAAAAATGTACTTTTATCATATCATCCAGAGTTTAGACAGAACGGGGGGGGGGGGGTATCTTTGATTTTTTCTTGAAACATTATAATCACGAGGGCAGTTAATTTCCTGGAACACCTCGACCAGGGAAGAATATAAAAAATATCACATTTTTTACGAATATTTCAATATCAGCTCAGACTCACACAAGGAGGACCTTCAGTCTGATAGTGAAAATAAAGATGATGATAATATTAATATTAATGATAATAATAACGTAATAACTCTTTATATATTTGAGCGCTAGGAAGGTGTGTTAAGAGTGAGGATGGTATGCTATGTGTGAGAAGGGTGTAAGGTTTGTGTACGGCGCATGGAGAGTGTTAGGTGTAAGGTGTGAGGAGGAGGCGAGGAGAGGGGAAGAGGGAGGTAGAGGCTAAGACACCGGTGTAGTGTGGAAGACTTACAAATACTCCACTTTAAAACCTCACTGCCGATCTCACCTGGTCATGCGGGTCCCGGGTGGTGGTGGTGTCCGTGGGTTCCCGCCCCCCGGCTCTCGTTCATGCTTCTCCCGCGATCAATATTCCATTTTCACGAGCACTTTTACGGCCAAAACACAAAAAAAAGCACACTGGGGTTAGCTACGGCTCAATTCTCTCCCAGGAGCCTCTCCCATAGGGCTCAACGCACCTGCCGTTGATTGAGGTCACCACATGACTAAGGGGAGTTTCTTGCGTGAGGCAACCATGTGTGCTGAGCGTTGCCAGAACGTTTGTAGAAATGTCGTACAGAGGAGGGAGGCGGAGTTGAATATTAACGACCTGTATAGCGACGATATTCAGTACCGAATATTGATGTTGACAGGATGTAACCTTGTATACTCCTTGTATGCAGATTTCCAATAATGTTTCTTTCTTCCAATAATATTCTAGATTAAATAATGAGAGAAGAAAGAGAGCCAGGTTCAGTCTTTCGTCTGGCACGATGTGTCGCGCAGGCGTCTCCTGTCTACCTCTGCAGGAAACATAATTACATGGTTCCACCTTTGAAGGTAAAATGTTTGATCAACAAATGACACCTGGGTGTAAAGTAGTCCACAACACACCGGATATTACCTTTGATCAACTCAATTTTGCAGACTCCCGTTCGCACATTATCTGTGAATATCTATATATCCATCTGTTTGTTTGGTTTCCTGTTTGTCCTCCTCTCCTCCTCTGGTTTTCTCTCATCTCCTCTGTCAAGTTGTCTCCTCTCTTTCTCTATTCTCTTCTCTCTCACTCCTTGCCCTATAGTGTTGGCTTTCTCTATCCCCCCCCCTCTCTCTCTCTCTACTTAACTCTCTCTCCTGTTTGGAAATTAGGTCAATCGTGAATATTCAAATGAGTTATTAGACATGGAGAATGTCTACCGTGACTCACACTTAAGTAATTTAGAGAAATTATCTAGACTAAAATCAGTGTAAATGAGGCCCTAACGAGGCTCACACACACACACACACACATACACTCACAGACACGCACACAAACACACACAAATACATACGCACACACACACACACACACACACACACACACATACGTATACATTCACAAGCACAATTACCAACAGACACAAAAAATAAACAGTGTTCATTAATCCACATAATTGCTGACACACACACACACACACACACACACACACACACACGCACACTCGCACACACACAGGTGTTGTTTGTAAACATTCATATGGACAAATCATCTTTTCAATCTTTTCCTTCAAAGTCCTTCGACAATTTAGAGCATTTTTTCTCTCCTTCTCTCTTCAACCTTTGCAATCCTATTTCGTCCTTCTTTCAACCAATATCATCCCGTTTCGACCACTTTCCATAACCAATTTCTGACCGACTTAAACCAAATATATAAATATATCCACTCGTAACTATACTCCCTTCCTTTTCTGTTAATTTTATCCTCACTTGATTAATTTTATAACTTATTATATCCCAGTTCATTTTGGGTTTTTTATCAGTTCGACCCCTTATCCCACTTCTCTCTATACTTTTCTCTGTTACTCACACACTCTCTCTCTCTTACCTCTACATATTTCATTTCAATCACGGTATACAAAACATCATTTCAAAATTGTAGTCTCTATTTCGACCAAGTCCCCTTTTCGACCAGTTCCCTATTTAGATCCAACCTTTTTTTTCGGAGGTCCTAACAAATTTTGACCAACCACCCCCACGTCTCTTGATAGCTTCCAGAACCCTATTTCTTGTCGAATTCCAGGACGAAATTGGCTCTCCGGGGTCTATTTGCTTTTATAGTGGGTGCATTATTGTTGGTACTTTTATATTTTTCCGCCGACTTATGGAAAATAATTCAGATATTGATCCCTCTTGGTCTTACTGTCTTGAGATGGAGGAAGGGGTGCGAGAAAGGGGCCCTGAATCTTAACTTTCCTTTTATTGTTTTTTTATTCTATATTTTTGTTGGAACGAGAAAGAATGGGAGAAAAAGATGAACAGAGAGTCAAAACCTTGATGAAAATGAGAGAGATTGAGTGAAGGAGTGAAACAGAAGGAAAGAAGATAAGGTAATAGACAGACACAAACAAGAAAGAGAGAGAGGGAAAGTGTGAACGAACGAGAGAAAGAGAATGATAGAACAAAATTAGAGACAGCGAGAGAGGATAATAAAAAAATTAAACAGAATGTGAGTGAAATCGATAGACACACAGAGAGAGAGAGAGAGAGAGAGAGAGAGAGAGAGAGAGAGAGAGAGAGAGAGAGAGAGAGAGAGAGAGATCTCAAAATATAAATAACAGAAATTTTTTTTGAAAAGTAGAAGTCAGGGTAAGGATTAGGTAAAGAAGATTGGGTTAGGGGAATAGGATGAGGGGCTAGGATAAGGGGATTGGGTTAGGAGTTTTTGAGGAGATTATAGTAGGGTTTTACTGTTAAAGATTGGTGTAAAATATTTGGGAAGAGAATGTGACTTAGGATTAGAGTAACGGGTTTGGATAAGTGTTAACGTCTAGGGATTCAGAGTGTGGTTGGGGAGGACGAGAAACAGTTTAGCATAATCAGCGAAGATTTAGGGTGATTGAAGTTAATGACTGTCCTGCTGTTAGGGCGGTGTAGGGAGAGATTTGGTAGGATTGAAAGGCAGTTAGGGAAGACCTGAATGGACTAGGAAGGAATTGGAATGGTAATGAAGACTTTAGCTGGGTTAAAGGTAATAGCTATTGATTTGGGGAGATTGAGAAACACTCGGGTGGGATTGGAAGGCAATGTACAGGACTAGAAGGAGTCAGGACCAATTATAGAGGATTGTAAAAGTAAGAGGTTGAATATTGAGGAACAAACCATGGAAGAATTAGAAAATACTGAAGAAAGTTTCGGATGATATGGAATGATTAGTAAATTACGTATACCATATCAGTGAAGATTTGCAACAGTTTGAAAGTATTGAGAGAAAATGATAGTTGATTGGAAATGGATTTGGGAAAGAAGAGGGTTTTGTTTATAATTTGAAAGGTTGAAGAAAGTTAATAGGTGATGAGAAAGGTTAGGGAAAGTTAGTAGGTGATGAGAAAGGTTAGGGAAAGTTAGTAGGTGATGAGAAAGGCTGAGAAAAGTTAGTAAGTGATGAGAAGGGCAAGGGAAAGTTAGTAGGTGATGAGAATGGTTAGGGAAAGTTAGTAGGTGATGAGAAAGGTTAGGGAAAGTTAGTAGGTAATGAGAAAAGTTCAGAAAAGTTAGTAGGTGATGAGAAGGGTTAGGGAAAGTTAGTAGGCGATGAGAAAGGCTAGAGAAAGTTAGAACTGGGATGAAAAGGGTTAGAAAAAGTTAGAAGAAAAGGAAGATGAGAAGGGATGGTGGTAAAGATAGTAAGAGGGAAGAGAAATGGTTGATGAAGACTAGGGATGATTTTAGTCTAATGAGAAGAATTATAGAAGGTTTAGAAAACGTTAAGAGAAGTTTTAAAAGGGTTGAGAAGCTTTGAGAAAGATTAGGGAAAGGACTAGACGTGAGACTGGGAGCATTGCAGGGTGTTAAGAAAAGTGTAGACAGCTGTGTGGCGTATCAGAAAGTGTTGGGGGAAAAGATTGGGATTTAATGTTGAAAAGAGAAATGTGAAAGATTTAAACAAAAATTATAAGGGCGTAGAATAGACTGAAAAAAGTTATGTAAGTTAATGAAAATTTGGAGTGTGGAGAATCTGATTCCCCCCCCCCCCCCCCCCCCCCCCCCCCCCCCTCCCTTTCCATAAAAACAGTTTTGGAAAAATGTTGAGGAAGATTGGTAGAAAAAAGTGACAAGCAATTGAGAAAATTGGAGAAAGTTGAAGAACATTCGAAAGTAGTCAGAGAGTTGGAAGAAAATTGGGAGAAAGTGAAGAAGAAAGTGAGAGTGGATTAGCAAAGAAGAAGGATAAAAAGAAAAAGAGAGTTGAAGAACGTGTTAGGGAATTGGAGATCACGACTGGTAACTGAACTGAAGAGAACGATAATAAATTGAAGAACAAAACAAGGAATTAACAATAGCGAGAGGGAATTGGCTAAAGCAATAAGAAAATTAGAAGGAATGTGGAAAACAAAATATGTAATTGCAAATCAAGAAAACTTAAGGAGACACTTAAGCCCTAACGGAAATTTGGGAGGCACATTGATAACTGAAGGTCCAGGGTCAACATGTGTGTGTGTGTGTGTTATCTATTAGGTATAAAAGCAATAAAATTTTTGAACATTTAGAAGAACTGATTGCATCTTTCCTTCTGTTCCTGGTAAAACGTACTGTGGGTGGAAGAAATAAAAGGGAATTTATTATTGATTTCATTCTTGTTGTGAAGGCCTTGAGAGACTTTGAGACAGTTCTGAAAGACTGGACAACAACTTGGAAATACTTGTGAACGACGAACGACCATGAATTTGTCATAAACTCCATCAGCAAGGCCAGAAGGGATGAAACCAAGCAGAAAAAAAAAACTATTATTTCTCGGGTTATTATGGCGTAAGACCTTCAATGAGTCATTAAATGTCTTTCATAAACGAAACAAAAAATATGGACAATGAAGTTTAGGATATTATCACCACGAAATTATAAACTAATTTACATGAACAAAGATTTTTTGTTGTGGACGAATTATATTTACAATAGAATTTATATAATAAAGCAAAACATATTACTATGTTTATCAACGTAAAGATAATTACCAAAGAATAAATGTAGTGAGTCACATACGCTAATTGTCCTTCTTAGTATTATTCTTTCTGACTTAATGTATACCGCCTTACCCTGGGTGTGTGTACAGTATGTGTGTGTGTGTGTAATAATAAATAATACTAATAAACGGTTTATTAATAGAGCTGGAGCCGGTGGTTGAAAATATACAAACTTACAAGTGATTTTGAGATAATAATATACGCTCAATACATTTACAGGGCTGTACAGTACATAAATGAGGAGCTGTTTATTATTTTAACAATAGATGGGATGGTGCTGTTGTTATATCTATCAATGCAGGCTCTTATGGGCTGAATTTTGTTGTAGTGGCGGACTGCGCTAGGTGGGGGGGGGGGGGGACCTGCCGGTGGCAGTAGGTGGTGATGACGAGGATAGTGAAGTTGACCACTTTTTTTTTTTTTTTTTAGGTTAAGGTGGGGAATGGATGGAAGGCATGCTAGGGCTCAATGCATAGCCAGATATGTGGGATAGAGAAGTCACAACATATAGTCGTGGAGGGAAAGGTTGGAAAAGAAGTTTAATAAGTTAAACAGAGGGGGACGACACCCCTTGTTTTACATATTACAGAGTTTGTTGCCTAACTAAGCTAACCTAGGATTTAGGATGAGGTTGCACAAAGTTTACTTAAGTAGACAATGACTAGTTTGATTTTACAATTACAAGTTTATTAAAATCTTATACTGTATTACGTTATGGACTCACTAGATTGTGATTTGTTAAATGTGAACTTATATCACCTGTTTTAATCTAAGGTGGATCACTGTGGCGGACATAGATGGATCGCGGGTTGGGTTGTTGTAGTGAGGGCAGACTCCTTGGCCACCAGGCGTGGGGTCGCCCTCCGTTGATGTCTTCCCCCCCCTAGGTGGTCTGGGCTGCGAGGGTCGTCCAGGAGCTTGTCCCAAACCTTCTTCCCTAGGCGATGGAACCTGACGTTGAGGGCCTCTGTTTTATTTCTTAGGTGGATGGTTTCCACTGTCTCCTGGTAGGGTGGCGCTTGGCCACTGGCTGACCTCAAACACTTGTTTTGGAAGCTCTGTAGTTGTTGTAGTCTAGTCTTCCCGAGTGTGACGAGTGGTATAGATGGGTACTCCAACACAGGCCTCACCAGCGCCTTGTACAGGTGAACTTGTATCTTTTCAGGCATCAATTTAAAACGTTTTAATTTGGCTGCGGCGACTTTGGCTTTATTTAGTCTTTCCTTCACGTGGTGAATGATGCCCATCCGAGAGATGATGAGGCCGAGCAACCTGCCTTGTTTAGAGTACTCAATCTCTTCGTCGTCGATCATCAATGGGGCCGGCTTGAATTTGGCTATGGGTATGACCTCAAATTTCGTTTTATTTGTTTTTATTTTCCATTTATTTTCATACTCCGAGATCTCCTCTATTGCCCGAGCAGTGAGTCGCGCCGTCCTTGCTGTGGACCTTCCTGGGCAGGTGACAATCTGTGTTACATCGTCGGCATACATGGCATACTCGCTGCCGACGATTGGGGGTGGCAGGTTAGCCGTGTAGAGTGTGTAAAGGGTTGGTGAGAGACAAGAGCTCTGAGGCACGCCGCTCGAGAGTGAGAATTCTTCTCCACAATGTTCTTGCATCTTGATTTTGGCTCTGCGGTCCGTAATGAAGTTACACAGCAGGCGCGTCAGGTTTTCGGGTAGCCCCAGTTGAATGATCTTATACTGCAGCCCCGCGTGCCAAACTTCGTCAAACACCTTGCTGACGTCCCTCAGTACTATGTTACACTGAAGGCGGCTACTCATGGCATTGGCGATCTGCTCGTAGGCCTGGTCTATAGCGGTGGATGTGCCTCGGTACTGGCGGAAGCCGAACTGGTGGGGATTATGCACGTCTTCGTCCTGCAGATACATCCGGAACCGTGTGTTTACTATTATTTTCGAGGATTTTGGCAGGTACCTCTAGCAACGATATTGGTCGAAAGTTTTCGACTTTGTTTGGAGGCTTCCCTGCTTTTGATATGAGGCGAATTACGGCGATTTTGAACATCTTAGGGAAGTATCCAGAGGCGAGGCAGGCGTTGCATATATGAGCAAGCCTCTCTATCATGTTGTCGGGTAGTTGATCCAGGATCTTCTTGTTAATGTGGCTTTGCCCAGATGATTTGTTTTTAAACCCTTTTATGACGGCTGACACATCTGCAGGAACTCTGCACTCCGTCAGGTAGCTTCCGTCCACCAGTCTAGTGAAGTCAGTCCGTTGGAGCGGCTGGAGCAGGTGCTGATGATCCTGCAACTGACCTAAAATGTCCTCCTCAAACTCCCTGTCGAAGCCCTCGTTCTCCTGTTCACTAATGGCAAGGATCTTCCGTGAATATCGCCGATGTAATTGTTCGTGGTTTTCTTCCTCGAATATTTTCACATAGTATTGGTTGAGCAGGTAAGGGACCGTGCTAGAGGTGGCACCCATCAGTCGCTTGATCCCTTTCCAGAAGGCAGCAGAATCGCGGTAATTGTTGGCTGCCTCCCACACCAAGGCGGCCCACTTTTGTTCATGTAGACGTTTGCTCTCGTGCTGGATGTCCGTCTGTAGCTCTCGGTACCGGTCTCTCAGCTCCTGCGTCCACCCGCGGATACTGGCTTGCTGTCTCACGTGTTCGTACTGGACACTGAGCTGCCTCAGCTGGTGACTAGTGTGAGGATGGGGAATGGTCCTGTGATTGGTGGTTGAGATGTTGTTGTCCATCTCCGTCTTCACATCCATGTAACATTGTTCGACCGCGTCGTCGATGTCATTGGGGCTGGCTTCTTCCAAGTTTCTCCCCTGCTTGAGACTGAGAGACTCCTTGAAGGAGTCCCAGTCTGCCCCTTTGAGGCTTGACCTGATGTTGGCGAGGATCATAATGGGATTGGATGAGAGCGTCACGACGACTAGCAGGTGATCGCTGGGACTGATGGGTCCGGCGGTAACGTGCCCCTTCAGGACGGCCTCGTTGTTAGAGAGGATTATGTCGGGTGTTGTGGCACTGGCACGTCTGATCAATGTCGGGAAATCTGGCCCGAGGTGTTGCAGTTTTCCCCTTCTGATATTGTCATACAGCGCCACATCGACGTTGTTCTCATTACCGTGTCCGAGTATGGCGTGGCACGCATTTAACTCCCCAATGATGTATGTTGGTTTTCTGTGGCATAGCAACTGGCTGAGGTCTTGTTCGGGTAAGTAAGGACGTCTGGGAGGTAGGTACACTACCAAACCCTGCGAGTGCATAGTGGTGGAGGTCACTGAGAGATGGCATTTCCAGGGTGGAGAGAGCGTTGTTGTAGCTGGAGTAGTCTGCAGCGAGCATGATTCTGCAGGCCCTCTCCTCTACCTTTTCCAACTGACGCTGTTGGATAGAGTTGAGAGAAGACGACCAGGCTGGTGACGCATACGTTAATTTGGGGAGTATAAGTGCGTTGTAGATAGTCCTCAGCTCTGGCGTGGGTGCCCCAAGTGACCTAAGTCGTCGTAGCATGTAGAGTCGGTACGAGGCTGCCCTGATTGTGTTGTTTACATGGGTCTTCCAGTGCAGTTTGTGGTCTATAGTTATACCCTGGAGTTTGGCAGACTGCACTAACTGGAGAGGATGGGCACCCACTGTAACTGCTAGAGCCTGCACTGGAGTGGTGGCGGTATTGAAGTGCATGACTACGGCTTTGGTGTGATTGATGGTGATCTTGTTCTCCGTAGTCAATGCCTGTAGCCTGTTCACGGTGCCTTGTAGCGATGAGTAGTCCGGTGAGGTGCTGTCCACTGTAACCCTCACAGTGCAGTCATCCACGTATTTCCACCTGTGAAGAGGTCCGAGAGAGCGTCGTTGATCAGGATCAGGAAGCACAGTGGTCCCATTTTGGTCACCTGGGGAACACCGCAGGTGAGGTGTTCGAATGTGGAGACAGAACCCTGGTACCTCACTGCCTGTGTGTGTGTGTGTGTGTGTGTGTGTAACCGACAAATTAGTGAATATTTTATCTCGAACAAATTGGTACCGATTTCCATGAAACAATATCAAGCAAAAAATGATCTTGGAACAGCTCAGTAGTCAGCTTTTGTCCACCAGATGTTGGGGAGTAAACCCGTCTTGTCTTTATGACGACGAGAAACCTTGGTTCCTTTGAGCAATTGTCTATATATATATATATATATATATATATATATATATATATATATATATATATATATATATATATATCTTGATAAAATGACACGGGAAAATGGAAACAACGGAGCACCTTAGCTTTCGTCTTTATTCAAGACATCCCGTGTGATTTTATATAGATTTATCTTATCCACGTTTTCATTGTGGATTTACATGATATATATATATATTAGGGTGTGTCATAGGAGGGAATATCAGCTAAAACTAATGGCCCATCACTCTTTTGGTAGATTTTAGTGTATATAAACAGAAAATAATTTCAGTTTCAATATTTTGCAACCTTTTGCTTGGTAAATTTTAGCGTGAAATTTATCGAAAATCTAACGTACAGCTGCATTAGTGCATTACAATTAAATAGTGAACATTGCTTTCTGACTTCATTCTTTAACAACCCAACTAACAATATTTTTTCTGTTTCAGATTCTGATGCATTTATAAGTTGATAATATTTGCGATGGCTCCTTGTGTCAGGACGAGGAACCAAAAATCCAGCCATCTCAGTCACTATCTTGGGTCTGGGAGAGAGCTCCTGAAGTCGGAGTTGCCTACATTGAGAGATGCTTTGAGATACGGTGTTTTAATCAGGCAAATCAGTGAAAAGAACCAAAGAACTTACACAAACAAAGACATTGCCAGTGATATGACCAAAGCTGTCTTGGCACAGTACACTCTGGCTAACGCTCAGTTCAAGCCTCCAGTCATAACAAGTCAGAAGAAGATTAGTGAGAGACTGCTAGCCAGTTGGGAAAAGGCAAGAGATATCTCTCTTGGGAGAGGAAAACTTGCAGTTAAGGACAGCTTTGCCAAGCAACTGGACCAGTTATTTGACATAATTGCTTGCAAGTGCCCAATTGTTCTCTGTCCTGAGTTTGGATGCGATCGTGACTGTAAATCCGAGGCCCACATCTCCTGTATTTGCAAGCGTGAACTGAAGATTCCTGTGATCGAACTGGCATTTGTCAAAGCACAGAGAGAGAAGACTGGCAGCATAGGGGCTCTCATGATTTCTAGCCAAGATATTCCGGAGTCCAAGAGACAGAAGGCTGCCACAGAGAGACAGAAGAGGAGAAGAGTTGCCGAGGAAAAGAGACTTGAGAAGGCCCAGGGTGAGGTAAAAAAGGCCGATGATTGGAGTCAAGCTGATTCAGAGTTTAATGACTTCCCCATGGCTGATCCGAGTGCTGACCAGGAGAATGGTGACTTTGTCCCTAACCCAGAAAATAATGATCCCAAACCTTCCAGGCATAAGATTCGAAATAGGAAAGATATCCCGAGCATAGCTCTGGCCAGCATGCGACACCACACTGGTCTCAGAGAAACTGCAGAGATAGCCACAACTGGCTGGATAGACGGTGGTTTGATAACACCTGATGATGTTCACCTGGTGATAGATCATAACAAAGTAAGGAGAGCTCAGGAGAAACTTGTCAGTAACCTAGAAGAGGAGTTTGATAAGGTGATAAGAGAAAATGGAATCAATTGTTTGTTCTTTGATGGGAGAAGGGATGACACTAAAGTGTTCATGAAAGTTGGAGATTCTGACAAGTTGCTCCCTGCCATGGTGAAGGAGGAACACTACTCCTGCTGCAGTGAACCAGGTGGGAAGTATTTGTGGCATTTCACTCCAGAGAAAGATGACATCAGGAAACCAGCTGAGATAGTGGCAGATAACATTGTGAACTGGCTCAGAGAGAGGAACGTAGACCAGACCCTGCAGGCCATTGGAGGGGACAGCACCAACACGAACACAGGGTGGCAAGGGGGGGGGGGTCATACAGTGGATAGAGCGGAAGATTGGGAGGAAGCTGGTCTGGATTGTTTGTGACCTCCACACCAACGAGTTGCCACTCAGACATCTGATCCAGTAGCTGGATGGCAAGACTCTTTCAAACAACAGATGGTCTGGTCCTCTTGGCAAGATGCTGGACTCTGCCACTGAGTTAGAAATAAATCCGAGCTTTGAAAAAATCACAGTTGGCCCTCCACTCGTTGAGCTTGCACATACTGTCATTGACGACCTGAGTACTGACCAGTACTATGGTTACATGATTTGCAGTGCCATCAAAACTGGGGTTATGCCTGATAGACTTGCTTACCTGCAGATAGGTCCAGTCTCACATTCTAGGTGGCTCACAACAGCTCTCACGTTCTACAGAATTTGGGTCGCTCATCATAAACTGAAAGGGAACCAGCTTCACAACCTGAGACTTATTGTCCAATTCATCGTGAGTGTCTACTTGCCAAATTGGTTCAACACCAAGGTCAAGTCATCGTTCTCCGAAGGTCCGAGGCATGTTCTCTTCCAGCTTGAGCTCCCGAGGAGTCAGCCAAGGAAGGTTGTTCAGATTGTGGAGCAGACTGTGAGGAGATCTTCCTGGTATGCTCATCCCGAGGCAGTTCTGCAGACAATGCTCTGCAGTAAGGATGAGGAGGAGAGAAGAGTGGCAGTCAAAAAGATCTTGGATATGAGACTTATGAGAGGTCTGGGCATGACGAATCAGTTGGTGACGATTCCTTCAGGGTCAGGAAGACTCCTGAAGTCAATCTAGGTGCCAAGACCCTCACTGATCTCATAGATCTGGATAACATCCAGGCTGGCAGTGAGCCCCCTCTTACCTGCAGCCTCACCAATGTTCAAGTCAGAGCTTTCCTGGACAACCCCATGCATGTCCCTGCCTGGCCCTCGCACACCCGGAGTATAGAGCGTTGTGTACAGCAAGTGAGCGAGGCCAGCAGTCACGTGTACAGCCAGGAGAGGAGGGAAGGCTACATCCGAGCTCAGGTGGTCAGCAGGGAGATGATGAGTAGAAAGAGAAGCAAGAAAGACATGTTCTCTATGGTGTGCAGCAACACCGGGTCGTAGTAGTAAACCCGGTTTTTGTATTTGATGATTTTGTTTTCTAAAGGAATATTAAATTTAATAAATGTGTCAAGATCATTCGTTTCACTATTCTGGATCATTTTCATCCTAATAAATTAACCTGATACAATTACTTTACTTTAAATAAGCTATTTAGTGGTGTTGGTAAAAGGGTGGGAATACTGAATTTTCATAAGATTTCAAGTTAAAATTTACCTAGGAAAATATAAAAACTTTTCAAATCTGAAGATATCACATGATTTTGCACATAGAACTACATCATTAACACCATGGGCCGATTTTTCAAACTCAAAAGAAAAAATTCGCCTCCGTATGACACACCCTACTGGGATATATACCTCACCATATAAAGAGGCTGGGAGATATATACCTCACCTGATAAGGAGGCTGGGAGATATATTCACCTTATAAGGAGGCTGGGAGAGATACCTTACCTTACAAGGTGGCTGAGGGATACACCTCACCATATAAGGAGGTTGGGAGAAATACCTCACCTTAAATAGAGGCTGGGAGAGATATAATTCACCTAATTTGGTGGCTGGGAGATATACCTCACCTTATTTGGAGGCTGGGAGATATACTTCACCTTATAAGGAGGCTGGGAGATATACCTCACCTTATAAGGAGGCTGGGAGATATACCTCACGTTGTAATGAGGCTGGGAGATATACCTCACCTTATAAGGAGGCTGGGAGATATACCTCACCTTATAAAGAGGCAGGGAGATATACCTCACCTTATAAGGAGGCTGGGAGATATACCTCACCCTATAAGGAGGCTGGGAGATATACCTCACCTTATAAGGAGGCTGGGAGATATACCTCACCTTATAAAGAGGCTGGGAGATATACCTCACCTTATAAGGAGGCTGGGAGATATATACCTCACCTTATAAGGAGGCTGGGAGATATACCTCACCTTATAAGGAGGCTGGGAGATATACCTCACCTTATAAGGAGGCTGGGAGATATACCTCACCTTATAAGGAGGCTGAGGGATATACCTCACCTTATAAGGAGGCTGGGAGATATACCTCACCTTATATAGAGGCTGGGAGAGATATAATTCTCCTTATAAGGAAGCTGGGAGATATACCTCACTTTATAAGGAGGTTGGGAGATTTACCTCACCTTATAAAGAGGCTGGGAGATATACCTCACCTTATAAAGAGGCTGGGAGATATACCTCACCTTATAAGGAGGCTGGGAGATATACCTCACCTTATAAGGAGGCTGGGAGATATACCTCACCTTATAAGGAGGCTCGGAGATATACCTCACCTTATAAAGTGGCTGGGATATACCTCACCTTATAATACGGCTGGGAGATATACCTCACCTTATAAGGAGGCTGGGAGATATACCTCACCTTACAAGGAGGCTGGGAGATATACCTCACCTTTATAGGAGGCTGGAGATATACCTCACCTTATATGGAGGCTGGGAGATATACCTCACCTTATAAGGAGGCTGGGAGATATACCTCACCTTATAAAGAGGCTGGGATATATACCTCACCTTATAAAGAGGCTGGGAGAGATATACTTCACCTTATAAAGATGCTGGGAGATATATACCTCACCTTATAAGGAGTCTGCTAGATATAAATCACCTTAAAGGAGGCTGGGAGATATACCTCACCTTGTAAGTAGGCTGGGAGATATACCTCACCTTATAAAGAGGCTGGGAGATATACCTCACCTTTATAAGGAGGCTGGGAGAGATATACCTCACCTTATTACAAGGCTGGAAGATATACCTCACCTTATTAGGAGGCTGGGAGATATACCTCACCTTATAAGGAGGCTGGGAGATATATCTCACCTTATAAGGAGGGTTGGAGAGATACCTCACCTTTTAAAGAGGCTGGGAGATATACCTCACTCTACAAGAGGGTGGGAGATATATCTTCACCTTATAATGACGCTGGGATATATACCTCACCTTATATGGAGGCTGGGAGAGATGTAACTCACGTTATAAGGAGGCTGGGATATATACCTCACCTTATATGGAGGATGTGATATATACCTCACTTTATAAGGAGGCTGGGAGATATACCTCACCTTATAAAGAGGCTGAGATATATACCTCACCTGATAAGGAGGCTGGGAGATATAATTCCCCTTATAAGGAGGCTGGGAGAGATACCTTACCTTACAAGGAGGCTGGGAGATATACCTCACCTTATAAGGAGGCTGAAGGATATAACTCACCTTATATAGAGGCTGGGAGAGATATACTTCACCTATTAAGAGGCTGGGAGATATACCTCACCTTATTAGGAGGCTGGGAGATATATTTCACCTTATTAGGAGGCTGGGATATATACCTCACCTTATAAGGAGGCTGGAGATATACCTCACCTTATAAGGAGGCTGGGAGATATACCTCACCTTATAAGGAGGCTGGGAGATATACCTCACCTTATAAGGAGGCTGGGAGATATACCTCACCTTATAAGAGGCTGGGAGATATACCTCACCTTATATAGAGGCTGGGAGATATACCTCACCTTATAAGGAGGCTGGGATAGATACCTCACCTTATAAGGAGGCTGGGAGATATTCCTCACTTTATAAAGAGGGTGGGAGATATATTCTTCACCATATATTGAGGCTGGGAGATATACCTCACCTTATATGGAGGATGGGAGAGATGTACCTCACGTTACAAGGAGGCTGGGAGATATACCTCACCTTATATGGAGGCTGTGATATATACCTCACCTTATAAAATGCCTGGGATATATACTTCACCTTATAAGGAGGCTGGGAGAGATACCTCACCTTACAAGGAGGCTGGGAGATATACCTCACCTTATAAGGAGGCTGGGAGATATACCTCACCTTATAAAGAGGCTGGGATATATACCTCTCCATATAAAGAGCCTGGGAGACATATACCTCACCTGATAAGGAGGCTGGGAGATATAATTCCCCTTATAAGGAGGCTGGGAGATATACCTCACCTTATAAGGAGGCTGGGAGATATACCTCACCTTATAAGGAGGCTGGGAGATATACCTCACCTTATAAGGAGGCTGGGAGATATACCTCACCTTATAAGGAGGCTGGGAGATATACCTCACCTTATAAGGAGGCTGGGAGATATACCTCACCTAATAAGAGGCTGAGATATATACCTCACCTTACAAGAGGCTGGGAGATATACCTCACCTTATAAGGAGGCTGGGAGATATACTTCACCTTATAAGGAGGCTGGGAGATATACCTCACCTTATAAGGAGGCTGGGAGATATACCTCACCTTATAAGGAGGCTGGGAGATATACCTCACCTTATAAGGAGGCTGGGAGATATACCTCACCTTATAAGAGGCTGGGAGAGATATACCTCACCTTATTACAAGGCTGGGAGATATACCTCACCTTATTAGGAGGCTGGGAGATATACCTCACCTTATAAGGAGGCTGGGAGATATACCTCACCTTATAAGGAGGCTGGGAGAGATACCTCACCTTTCAAGAGGCTGGGAGATATACCTCACTTTTTAAGGATGCTGTTAGATATACTTCACCTTATAATGAGGCTGGGATATATACCTCACCTTATATGGAGGCTGGCGAGATATACATCACCTTATAAGGAGGCTGGGAGATATACCTCACCTTATAAGGAGGCTGGGAGATATACCTCACCTTATAAGGAGGCTGGGAGATATACCTCACCTTATAAAGAGGCTGGGATATATACCTCACCTTATAAAGAGGCTGGGAGATATATACCTCACCTTATAAGGAGGCTGGGAGATATACTTCACCTTATAAGGAGGCTGGGAGATATACCTTCCTTACAAGGAGCTGGGAGATATACCTCACCTTATAAGGAGGCTGAGGATATACCTCACCTTATAAGGAGGCTGGGAGATATACCTCACCTATATAGAGGCTGGGAGATATACCTCACCTTATAAGGAGGCTGGGAGATATACCTCACCTTATAAGGAGGCTGGGAGATATACCTCACCTTATAAGAATGCTGGGAGATATACCTTACCTTATAAGAGGCTGGGAGATATACCTCACCTTATAAGGAGGCTGGGAGATATACCTCACCTTATAAGGAGGCTGGGAGATATACCTCACCTTATAAGGAGGCTGGGAGATATACCTCACCTTATAAGAGGCTGGGATATATACCTCACCTTATAAAGAGGCTGGGAGATATATACCTCACCTTATAAGGAGGCTGGGAGATATACCTCACCTTATAAGGAGGCTGGGAGATATACCTCACCTTACAAGGAGGCTGGGAGATATACCTCACCTTATAAAGAGGCTGGGAGATATACCTCACCTTATAAGGAGGCTGGGAGATATACCTCACCTTATAAGGAGGCTGGGAGATATACCTCACCTTATAAGGAGGCTGGGAGATATACCTCACCTTATAAGGAGGCTGGGAGATATACCTCACCTTATAAGGAGGCTGGGAGATATACCTCACCTTATAAAGAGGCTGGGATATATACATCACCTTATAAAGAGGCTGGGAGATATATACCTCACCTTATAAGACGGCTGGGAGATATACTTCATCTTATCTGGAGGCTGGGAGATATACCTCACCTTACAAGGAGGCTGGGAGATATACCTCACCTTATAAGGAGGCTGGGAGATATACCTCACCTTATAAGGAGGCTGGGAGATATACCTCACCTTATATGGAGGATGGGAGATGTACCTCATCTTATAAGGAGGCTGGGAGATATACCTCACCTTATATGGAGGCTGTGATATATACCTCACCTTATAAAGAGGCTGGGATATATACCTCACCTTATAAGGAGGCTGGGAGAGATACCTCACCTTACAAGGAGGCTGGGAGATATACCTCACCTTATAAGGAGGCTGGGAGATATACCTCACCTTATAAAGAGGCTGGGAGATATACCTCACCATATAAAGAGCCTGGCAGATATATACCTCACCTGATAAGGAGGCTGGGAGATATAATTCCCCTTATAAGGAGGCTGGGAGAGATACCTTACCTTACAAGGAGGCTGGGAGATATACCTCACCTTATAAGGAGGCTGAAGGATATACCTCACCTTATATAGAGGCTGGGAGAGATATAATTCACCTAATTAAGAGGCTGGGAGATATACCTCACCTTATTAGGAGGCTGGGATATATATTTCACCTTATAAGGAGGCTGGGAGATATACCTCACCTTATAAGGAGGCTGGTAGATATACCTCACCTTATATGGAGGCTGTGATATATACCTCACCTTATAAAAGCCTGGGGTATATACTTCACCTTATAAGGAGGCTGGGAGATATACCTCACCTTATAAGGAGGCTGGGAGATATACCCCACCTTATAAGGAGGCTGGGAGAGATACCTCACCTTACAAGGAGGCTGGGAGATATACCTCACCTTATAAGGAGGCTGGGAGATATACCTCACCTTATAAGAGGCTTGGAGAGATATAATTCTCCTTATAATGTAGCTGGGAGATATACCTCACTTTATAAGGAGGTTGGGAGATTTACCCCACCTTATAAAGAGGCTGGAAGAGATATACTTCATCTTATAAAGAGGCTGGGAGATATACCTCACCTTATAAGGAGGCTGGGAGAGATGCTTCACCTTTCAGGGAGGCTGGGAGATATACCTCACCCTATAAGGAGGCTAGGAGATATACCTCACCTTATAAAGTGGCTGGGATATGCACCTCACCTTATAAAGAGGCTGGGAGATATATACCTCACTCTATAAGGAGGCTGGGAGATATACATCACCTTACAAGGGGACTGGGAGATATACCTCACCTTTATAGGGAGGCATCGAGAGATATACGTCACCTTATTAGGAAGCTGGGGGATATATTCCTCACCTTATAAGGAGTCTGGGATATATACCTCACCTTATAAAGAGGCTGGGATATATACCTCACCTTATAAAGAGGCTGGGAGAGATATACTTCACCTTATAAAGATGCTGGGAGATATATACCTCACCTTATAAGGAGTCTGCTAGATATAAATCACCTTAAAGGAGGCTGGGAGATATACCTCACCTTGTAAGCAGGCTGGGAGATATACCTCACCTTATAAAGAGGCTGGGAGATATACCTCACCTATATAAGGAGGCTGGGAGAGATATACCTCACCTTATTACAAGGCTGGAAGATATAACTCACCTTATTAGGAGTCTGGGAGATATACCTCACCTTATAAGGAGGCTGGGAGATATAACTCACCTTATACGGAGGGTGGGAGAGATACCTCACTTTTTAAGGAGGCTGGGAGATATACCTCACTCTACAAAGAGGGTGGGAGATATATTCTTCACCTTATAATGAGGCTGGGATATATACCTTACCTTATATGGAGGCTGGGAGAGATGTAAATCACGGTATAAGGAGGCTGGGATATATACCTCACCTTATATGGAGGATGTGATATATACCTCACTTTATAAGGAGGCTGGGAGATATACCTCACCATATAAAGAGCCTGGGAGATATATATCTCACCTGATAAGGAGGCTGGGAGATATAATTCCCCTTATAAGGAGGCTGGGAGAGATACCTTACCTTACAAGGGGGATGGGAGATATACCTCACCTTATAAGGAGGCTGAAGGATATGCCTCACCTTATATAGAGGCTGGGAGAGATATAATTCACCTAATTAAGAGGCTGGGAGATATACCTCACCTCATTAGGAGGCTGGGAGATATATTTCACCTTATAAGGAAGCTGGGATATATACCTCACCTTATAAGGAGGCTTGCAGATATACCTCAACTTTAAAGGAGGTTGTTAGATATACCTCACCCTATAAGGAGGCTGGGAGATATACCTCACCCTATAAGGAGGCTGGGAGATATACCTCACCTTATAAAGAGGTTGGGATATATACCTCACCTTATAAAGAGGCAGGGAGATATACCTCACCTTATAAGGAGACTGGGATAGATACCTCTCCTTACAAGGAGGCTGGGACATATACCTCACTTTATAAAGACGGTGGGAGATATATTCTTCACCATATATTGAGGCTGGGAGATATACCTCACCTTATATGGAGGATGGGAGAGATGTACCTCACGTTACAAGGAGGCTGGGAGATATACCTCACTTTATATGGAGGCTGTGATATATACCTCACCTTATAAAAAGCCTGGGATATATACTTCACCTTACAAGGAGGCTGGGAGAGATACCTCACTTTACAAGGAGGCTGGGAGATATACCTCACCTTATAAGGAGGCTGGGAGATATAACTCACCTTATAAAGAGGCTGGGATATATACCTCTCCATATAAAGAGCCTGAGAGATATATACCTCACCTGATAAGGAGGCTGGGAGATATAATTCCCCTTTTAAGGAGGCTGGGAGATATACCTCACCTAATAAGGAGGCTGGGAGATATACCTCACCTTATAAGGAGGCTGGGAGATATACCCCACCTTATAAGGAGGCTGGGAGAGATACCTCACCGTACAAGGAGGCTGGGAGATATACCTCACCCTATAAGGAGGCTGGGAGATATACCTCACCTTATAAAGAGGCTGAGATATATACCTCACCTTCTAAAGAGGCTGGGAGATATATACTTCACCTTATAAGGAGGCTGGGAGATATACTTCAACTTATAAGGAGGCTGGGAGATATACCTCACCTTACAAGGAGGCTGGTCGATATACCTCACCATATAAGGAGGCTGAGGGATATACCTCACTTTATAAGGAGGCTGGGAGATATACCTCACCTTATATAGAGGCTGGGAGAGATATACCTCACATTATTACAAGGCTGGAAGATATACCTCACCTTATTAGGAGGCTGGGAGATATACCTCACCTTATAAGGAGGCTGGGAGATATACCTCACCTTATATGGAGGGTGGGAGAGATACCTCACCTTTTAAAGAGGCTGGGAGATATACCTCACTTTACAAAGAGGGTGGGAGATATATTCTTCACCTTATAATGAGGCTGGGATATATACCTCACCTTATATGGAGGCTGGGAGAGATGTAAATCACGTTATAAGGAGGCTGGAATATATACCTCACCTTATATGGAGGATGTGATATATACCTCACCTTATAAGGAGGCTGGGAGATATACCTCACCTTATAAAGAGGCTGGGATATATTCCTCACCATATAAAGAGCCTGGGAGATATATACCTCACCTGATAAGGAGGCTGGGAGATATAATTCCCCTTATAAGGAGGCTGGGAGAGATACCTTTCCTTACAAGGACACTGGGAGATATACCTCACCTAATAAGGAGGCTGAAGGATATACCTCACCTTATATAGAGGCTGGGAGAGATATAGTTCACCTAATTATGAGGCTGGGAGATATACCTCACCTTATTAGGAGGCTGGGAGAAATACCTCACCTTATAAGGAGGCTGGCAGATATACCTCACCTTATAAATAGTCTGGGAGATATACCTCACTTTGTAATGAGGCTGGGAGATATACCTCACCTTATAAGGAGGCTTGGAGAGATACCTCACCTTACAAGGAGGCTGGGAGATATACCTCACCCTATAAGGAGGCTGGGAGATATACCTCACCTTATAAAGAGGCTGAGATATATACCTCACCTTATAAAGAGGCTGTGAGATATATACCTCACCTTATAAGGAGGCTGGGAGATATACTTCAATTTATAAGGAGGCTGGGAGATATACCTCACCTTACAAGGAGGCTGGGAGATATACCTCACCTTATAAGGAGGCTGGGAGATATACCTCACCTTATATGGAGGATGGGAGAGATGTACCACACATTACAAGGAGGCTGGGAAATATACCTCACCTTATATGGAGGCTGGGAGAGATACCTCACCTTACAAGGAGGCTGGGAGATATACCTCACCCTATAAGGAGGCTGGGAGATATACCTCTCCTTATAAAGAGGCTGAGATATATACCTCACCTTATAAAGAGGCTGGGAGATATATACCTCACCTTAAAAGGAGGCTGGGAGATATACTTCAATTTATAAGGAGGCTGGGAGATATACCTCACCTTACAAGGAGGCTGGGAGATATACCTCACCTTATAAGGAGGCTGAGGGATATACCTCACCTTATAAGGAGGCTGGGAGATATACCTCACCTTATATGGAGGATGGGAGAGATGTACCACACATTACAAGGAGGCTGGGAAATATACCTCACCTTATATGGAGGCTGTGATATATACCTCACCTTATAAAAAGCCTGGGATATATACTTCACCTTATAAGGAGGCTGGGAGAGAAACCTCACCTTACAAGGAGGCTGGGAGATATACCTCACCTTATAAGGAGGCTGGGAGATATACCTCACCTTATAAAGAGGCTGGGATATATACCTCTCCATAAAAAGAGCCTGGGAGATATATACCTCACCTGATAAGGAGGCTGGGAGATATAATTCCCCTTATAAGGAGGCTGGGAGAGATACCTTACCTTACAAGGAGGCTGGGAGATATGCCTCACCTTATAAGGAGGCTAAAGGATATACCTCACCTTATATAGAGGCTGGGAGAGATATAATTCACCTAATTAAGAGGCTGGGAGATATACATCACCTTATTAGGAGGCTGGTATATATATTTCACCGTATAAGGAGGCTGGGAGATATACCTCACCTTATAAGGAGGCTGGTAGATATACCTCACCTTATATGGAGGCTGTGATATATACCTCACCTTATAAAAAGCATGGGGTATATACTTCACCTTATAAGGAGGCTGGGAGATATACCTAACCTTATAAGGAGGCTGGGAGATATACCCCACCTTATAAGGAGGCTGGGAGAGATACCTCACCTTACAAGGAGGCTGGGATATATACCTCACCCTATAAGGAGGCTGGGAGATATACCTCACCTTATAAAGAGGCTGAGATATATACCTCACCTTACAAGGAGGCTGGGAGATATAACTCACCTTATAAGGAGGCTGAGGGATATACCTCACTTTATAAGGAGGCTGGGAGATATACCTCACCTTATATAGAGGCTGGGAGAGATATAATTCTCCTTATAATGTAGCTGGGAGATATACCTCACTTTATAAGGAGGTTGGGAGATTTACCCCACCTTATAAAGAGGCTGGAAGAGATATACTTCATCTTTTAAAGAGGCTGGGAGATATACCTCACCTTATAAGGAGGCTGGGAGAGATGCTTCACCTTTCAGGGAGGCTGGGAGATATCTCTCACACTATAAGGAGGCTGGGAGATATACCTGACCTTATAAAGTGGCTGGGATATACCTCACCTTATAAGGAGGTTGGGAGAAATACCTCACCTTTTATAGAGGCTGGGAGAGATATAATTCACCTAATTAGGAGGCTGGGAGATATACCTCACCTTATAAAGAGGCTGGGATATATACCTCACCTTATAAAGAGGCAGGGAGATATACCTCACCTTATAAGGAGGCTGGGATAGATACCTCACCTTACAAGGAGGCTGGGAGATATACCTCACCTTATAAGGAGGCTGAGGGATATACCTCACCTTATAAGGAGGCTGGTAGATATACCTCACCTTATATAGAGTTTGGGAGAGATATAATTCTCCTTATAAGGAAGCTGGGAGATATACCTCACTTTATAAGAAGGTTGGGGAATTTTACCCCACCTTATAAAGAGGCTGGAAGAGATATACTTCACCTTATAAAGAGGCTGGGAGATATACCTCACCTTATAAGGAGGCTGGGAGATATACCTCACCTTATAAAGAGGCTGGGAGAGATGCCTCACCTTTCAAGGAGGCTGGGAGATATACCTCACCCTATAAGGAGGCTGGGAGATATACCTCACCTTATAAAGTGGCTGGGTATATACCTCACCTTAAAAAGAGGCTGGGAGATATATACCTCACCTTATAAGGAGGCTGGGAGATATACCTCACCTTATAAGGAAGCTGGGGGATATACCTCACCTTATAAGGAGGTTGGGGGATTTTCCCCACCTTATAAAGAGGCTGGGAGAGATATACTTCACCTTATAAAGAGTCTGGGAGATATACCTCACCTTATAAGGAGGTTGTTAGATATAATTCACCTTATATGGAGGCTAGGAGATATACCTCACCCTATAAGGAGGCTGGGAGATATATCTCACCTTATAATGAGGCTGGGATATATACCTCACCTTATAAAGAGGCTGGGAGAGATATACTTCACCTTATAATGATGCTGGGAGATATATACCTCACCTTATAAGGAGTCTACTAGATATAAATCACCTTATAAGGAGGCTGGGAGATATACCTCACCTTGTAAGTAGGCTGGGAGATATACCACACCTAACAAAGAGGCTGGGAGATATACCTCACCTTTATAAGGAGGCTGAGAGAGATGTACCTCACCTTATTACAAGGCTGGAAGATATACCTCACCTTATTAGGAGGCTGGGAGATATACCTCACCTTATAAGGGGGCTGGGAGATATACCTCACCTTAGACGGAGGGTGGGAGAGATACCTCACCTTTTAAAGGGGCTGGGAGATATACCTCACCTTATTTGGAGGCTGGGAGATATACTTTACCTTATACGGAGGCTGGGAGATATACCTCACCTTATAAGGAGGCTGGGAGAGGTGCTTCACCTTTCAGGGAGGCTGGGAGATATCCCTCACACTATAAGGAGGCTGGGATAGATACCTCACCTTACAAGGAGGCTGGGAGATATACCTCACCCTATAAGGAGGCTGGGTGATATACCTCACCTTATAAAGAGGCTGGGATATATACCTCACCTTATAAAGAGGCTGGGAGATATACCTCACCTTATAAGGAGGCTGGGATAGATACCTCACCTTACAAGGAGGCTGGGAGATATACCTCACCTTATAAGGAGGCTGAGGGATATACCTCACCTTATAAGGAGGCTGGTAGATATACCTCACCTAATATAGAGTTTGGGAGAGATATAATTCTCCTTATAAGGAAGCTGGGAGATATACCTCACTTTATAAGGAGGTTGGGGATTTACCTCACCATATAAGTAGGCTGGGAGATATACCTCACCTAATAAAGAGGCTGGGAGATATACCTCACCTTATAAAGAGGCTGGGAGAGATACCTCACCTTTCAAGGAGGCTGGGAGATATACCTCACCCTATAAGGAGGCTGGGAGATATACCTCACCTTATAAAGTGGCTGGGATATATACCTCACCTTATAAAGAGGCTGGGAGATATATACCTCACCTTATAAGGAGGCTGGGAGATATACCTCACCTTATAAGGAGGCTGGGAGATATACCTCACCTTATAAGGAGGCTGGGGAGATATACATCACCTTATAAAGAGGCTGGGAGAGATATACTTCACATTATAAAGAGGCTGGGAGATATACCTCACCTTATAAGGAGGTTGTTAGATATAATTCACCTTATAAGGAGGCTGGGAGATATACCTCACCTTATAAGGAGGCTGGGAGATATACCTCACCTTATAAGAAGGCTGGGATATATACATCACCTTATAAAGAGGCTGGGAGAGATATACTTCACCTTATAAAGAGGCTGGGAGATATACCTCACCTTATCAGGAGGCTGGAGATATACCTCACCTTATAAGGAGGCTGGGAGATATACCTCACCTTATAAGTAGGCTGGGAGATATACCTCACCTTATAAAGAGGCTGGGAGATATACCTCACCTTTATAACGAGGCTGGGAGAGATATACCTCACCTTATTTCAAGGCTGGAAGATATACCTCACCTTATTAGGAGGCTGGGAGATATACCTCACCTTATAAGGAGGCTGGGAGATATACCTCACCTTATAAGGAGGCTGGAGAGATACCTCACCTTTAAAGGGCTGGGAGATATACCTCACCTTATAAAGAGGCTGGGAGATATACTTCACCTTATAATGAGGCTGGGAGATATACCTCACCTTATATGGAGGCTGGGAGATATACCTCACCTTATAAGGAGACTGGGAGATATACCTCACCTTATAAATAGGCTGGGAAATATACCTCACCTATAAGGAGGCTGGGAGATATACCTCACCTTATAAAGAGGCTGGGATATATACCTCACCTTATAAAGAGGCTGGGAGATATACCTCACCTTATAAGGAGGCTGGGAGATATACTTCCCCTTATAAGGAGGCTGGGAGAGATACCTCACCTTACAAGGATGCTGGGAGATATGACTCACCTTATAAGGAGGCTGAAGGATATACCTCACCTTATATAGAGGCTGGGAGAGGTATAATTCACCAAATTAAGAGGCTGGTAGATATACCTCACCTTATTAGGAAGCTGGGAGAGATGCCTCACCTTACAAGGAGGCTGGGAGATATACCTCACCTTATAAGGAGGCTGGGAGAGATATACTTCACCTTATAAAGAGGCTGGGAGATATACCTCACCTTATAAGGAGGCTGGGAGATATACCTCACCTTATAAAGAGGCTGGGAGAGATGCCTCACCTTTGAAGGAGACTGGGAGATATACCTCACCTTATAAGGAGGCTGGTAGATATACCTCACCTTATATAGAGTTTGGGAGAGATATAATTCTCCTTATAAGGAAGCTGGGAGATATACCTCACTTTATAAGAAGGTTGGGGAATTTTGCCCCACCTTATAAAGAGGCTGGAAGAGATATACTTCACCTTATAAAGAGGCTGGGAGATATACCTCACCTTATAAGGAGGCTGGGAGATATACCTCACCTTATAAAGAGGCTGGGAGAGATGCCTCACCTTTGAAGGAGGCTGGGAGATATACCTCACCGTATAAGGAGGCTGGGAGATATACCTCACCTTATAAAGTGGCTGGGTTTATACCTCACCTTAAAAAGAGGCTGGGAGATATATACCTCACCTTATAAGGAGGCTGGGAGATATACCTCACCTTATAAGGAAGCTGGGGGATATACCTCACCTTATAAGGAGGTTGGGGGATTTTCCCCACCTTATATAGAGGCTGGGAGATATACCTCACCTTATAAGGAGGTTGTTAGATATAATTCACCTTATAAGGAGGCTGGGAGATATACCTCACCCTATAAGGAGGCTGGGAGATATACCTCACCTTATAATGAGGCTGGGATATAACCTCACCTTATAAAGAGGCTGGGAGAGATATACTTCACCTTATAAAGATGCTGGGAGATATATACCTCACCTTATAAGGAGTCTGCTAGATATATATCACCTTATAAGGAGGCTGGGAGATATACCTCACCTTGTAAGTAGGCTGGGAGATATACCACACCTTATAAAGAGGCTGGGAGATATACCTCACCTTTATAACGAGGCTAGGAGAGGTATACCTCACCTTATTACAAGGCTGGAAGATATTCCTCACCTTATTAGGAGGCTGGGAGATATACCTCACCTTATAAGGAGGCTGGGAGATATACCTCACCTTATACGGAGGGTGGGAGAGATACCTCACCTTTTAAAGGGGCTGGGAGATATACCTCAATTTACAAAGAGGGTGGGAGATATATTCTTCACCGTATAATGAGGTTGGGATATATACCTCAACTTATATGGAGGCTGGGAGACATGTAAATCACGATATTAGGAGACTGGGATATATACCTCACCTTATATGGAGGATGTGATATATACCTCACCTTATACGGAGGCTGGGAGATATACCTCACCTTTTAAAGAGGCAGGGATATATACCTCACCATATAAAGAGCCTGGGAGATATATACCTCACCTGATAAGGAGGCTGGAAGATATAATTCCCCTTATAAGGAGGCTGGGAGAGATACCTTGCCTTACAAGGAGGCTGGGAGATATACCTCACCTTATAAGGAGGCTGAAGGATATACCTCACCTTATATAGAGGCTGGGAGAGATATAATTCACCAAATTAAGAGGCTGGGAGATATACCTCACCTTATTAGGAAGCTGGGAGATATACCTCACCTTATAAGGAGGCTGGCAGATATACCTCACCTTATAAATAGGCTGGGAGATATACCTCACGTTGTAATGAGGCTGGGAGATATACCTCACCTTATAAGGAGGCTGGGAGATATACCTCACCTTATAAGGAGGCTGGGAGAGATACCTCACCTTACAAGGAGGCTGGGAGATATATCTCACCCTATAAGGAGGCTGGGAGATATACCTCACCTTATAAAGAGGCTGAGATATATACCTCACCTTATAAAGAGGCTGGGAGATATATACCTCACCTTATAAGGAGGCTGGGAGATATACTTCAATTTATAAGGAGGCTGGGAGATATACCTCACCTTACAAGGAGGCTGGGAGATATACCTCACCTTATAAGGAGGCTGAGGGATATACCTCACCTTATAAGGAGGCTGGGAGATATACCTCACCTTATATGGGGGATGGGAGAGATGTACCTCACGCTACAAGGAGGCTGGGAGATATACCTCACCTTATATGGAGGCTGTGATATATACCTCACCTTATAAAAAGCCTGGGATATATACTTCACCTTATAAGGAGGCTGGGAGAGATACCTCACCTTACAAGGAGGCTGGGAGATATACCTCACCTTATAAGGAGGCTGGGAGATATACCTCACCTTATAAAGAGGCTGGGATATATACCTCTCCATATAAAGAGCCTGGGAGATATATACCTCACCTGATAAGGAGGCTGGGAGATATAATTCCCCTTATAAGGAGGCTGGGAGAGATACCTTACCTTACAAGGAGGCTGGGAGATATGCCTCACCTTATAAGGAGGCTAAAGGATATACCTCACCTTATATAGAGGCTGGGAGAGATATAATTCACCTAATTAAGAGGCTGGGAGATATACCTCACATTATTATGAGGCTGGGATATATATTTCACCTTATAAGGAGGCTGGGAGATATACCTCACCTTATATGGAGGCTGTGATATATACCTCACCTTATAAAAAGCCTGGGGTATATACTTCACCTTATAAGGAGGCTGGGAGATATACCTCACCTTATAAGGAGGCTGGGAGATATACCCCACCTTATAAGGAGGCTGGGAGAGATACCTCACCTTACAAGGAGGCTGGGAGATATACCTCACCCTATAAGGAGGCTGGGAGATATACCTCACCTTATAAAGAGGCTGAGATATATACCTCACCTTATAAAGAGGCTGGGAGATATACTTCAACTTATAAGGAGGCTGGGAGATATACCTCACCTTACAAGGAGGCTGGGAGATATACCTCACCTTATAAGGAGGCTGAGGGATATACCTCACTTTATAAGGAGGCTGGGAGATATACCTCACCTTATAAGGAGGCTGGGAGAGATACCTCACCTTTCAAGGAGGCTGGGAGATATACCTCACCCTATAAGGAGGCTGGGAGATATACCTCACCTTATAAAGTGGCTGGGATATATACCTCACCTTATAAAGAGGCTGGGAGATATATACCTCACTTTATAAGGAGGCTGGGAGATATACCTCACCTTACAATGGGACTGGGAGATATACCTCACCTTTATAAGGCGGCATCGAGAGATATACGTCACCTTATTAGGAAGCTGGGGGATATATACCTCACCTTATAAGGAGGCTGGGATATATACCTCACCTTACAAGGAGGGTGGGAGATTTACCTCACCTAATAAATTGACTGGGAGAGATATACTTCACCTTATAAGAAAGCTGGGAGATATACATCACCTTATATAGAGGCTTGGAGAGATATAATTCACCTAATTAAGAGGCTGGGAGATATACCTCACCTTATTAGGAGGCTGGGAGATATACCTCACGTTGTAAAGAGGCTGGAATATATACCTCACTTATATAGAGGATGGGAGATATACCTCACCTTATAAGGAGGCTGGGAGATATACCTCACCTTATAAGGAGGCTGGGAGATATACCTCACCTTATAAGGAGGCTGGGAGATATACCTCACGTTGTAAAGAGTTTGGGAGATATACCTCACCTTATAAGGAGGCTGGGAGATGTACCTCACCTAATAAATAGGCTGGGAGATATACCTCACCTTTACAAGGAGGCTGGGAGAGATATACCTCACCTTATTACAAGGCTTGAAGATATACCTCACCTTATTAGGAGTCTGGGAGATATACCTCACCTTATAAGGAGGCTGGGAGATATAACTCACCTTATACGGAGGGCGGGAGAGATACCTCACTTTTTAAAGAGGCTGGGAGATATAACTCACTTTACAAAGAGGGTGGGAGATATACCTCACCTTATAATGAGGCTGGGATATATACCTCACCTTATATGGAGGCTGGGAGAGATGTAAATCACGTTATAAGGAGGCTGGGATATATACCTCACCTTATAAGGAGGATGTGATATATGCCTTCAATTTATAAGGAGGCTGGGAGATATACCTCACCATATAAAGAGCCTGGGAGATATAATTCCCCTTATAAGGGGGCTGGGCGAGATACCTTCCCTTAGAAGGAGGCTGGAAGATATACCTCACCTTATAAGGAGGCTTGGGAGATATACCTCACCTTATAAGAGGCTGGGAGAGATATACCTCACCTTATTATGAGGCTGGGAGATATACCTCACCTTATTAGGAGGCTGGGATATATATTTCACCTTATAAGGAGGCTGGGAGATATACCTCACCTTATAAGGAGGCTGGTAGATATACCTCACCTTATATGGAGGCTGTGATATATACCTCACCTAATAAATAGCCTGGGGTATATACCTCACCTTATACGGAGGCTTGGAGATATATTTCACCTTATAAGGAGGCTGGGAGATATACCTCACCTTACAAGGAGGCTGGGATATATACCTCACCTTATAAAGAGGCTGGGAGAGATATACTTCACCTTATAAAGATGCTGGGAGATATATACCTCACCTTATAAGGAGTCTGCTAGATATAAATCACCTTAAAGGAGGCTGGGAGATATACCTCACCTTGTAAGTAGGCTGGTAGATATGCCTCACCTTATAAAGAGGCTGGGAGAGATATACTTCACCTTATAAAGATGCTGGGAGATATATGCCTCACCTTATAAGGAGTCTGCTAGATATAAATCACCTTAAAGGAGGCTGGGAGATATACCTCACCTTGTAAGTAGGCTGGGAGATATACCTCACCTTATAAAGAGGCTGGGAGATATACCTCACCTTACAAGGAGGGTGGGAGATTTACCTCACCTTATAAATTGACTGGGAGAGATATACTTCACCTTATAAGAAAGCTGGGAGATATACATCACCTTATATAGAGGCTGGGAGAGATATACTTCTCCTTATAAGGAGCTGCGAGATATACTTCAACTTATAAGGAGGCTGGGAGATATACCTCACCTTATAAAGTGGCTGGGATATATACCTCACCTTATAAAGAGGCTGGGAGATATATACCTCACTTTATTAGGATGCTGGGAGATATACTTCAACTTATAAGGAGGCTGGGAGAGATATCTTACCTTACAAGGTGGCTGGGAGATATACCTCACCTTATAATTAGGCTGAGGGATATACCTTACCTTATAAAGAGGTTGGGAGAAATACCTCACCTTTTATAGAGGCTGGGAGAGATATAATTCACCTAATTCGGAGGCTGGGAGGTATACCTCACCTTATTTGGAGGCTGGGAGATATACTCCACCTTATCAGGAGGTTGGGAGATAAACCTTACCTTATAAGGAAGCTGGGAGATATACCTCACGTTGGAATGAGGTTGGGAGATATACCTCACCTTGAAAGGAGGCTGGGAGATATACCTCACCTTATAAAGAGGCTGGGATATATACCACACCTTATAAAGAGGCAGGGAGATATACCTCACCTAATAAGGAGGCTGGGATAGATACCTCACCTTATAAGGAGGCTGGGAGATATACCTCAACCTAAAAGGAGGCTGAGAGATATACATCACCTTAAAAAGAGGCTGGGATATATACCTCACCTTTTAAAGAGGTTGGGAGATATACCTCACCTTATAAGGAGGCTGGGATATATACCTCACCTTACAAGGAGGCTGGGAGATATACCTCACCTTATAAGGAGGCTGGGGGATATACCTCACCTTATATGGAGGTTGGGAGATTTTCCCCACCTTATAAAGATGCTGGGAGAGATATACTTCACCTTATAAAGAGTCTGGGAGATATACCTCACCTTATAAGGAGGTTGTTAGATATACTTCACCTTATAAGGAGGCTGGGAGATATACCTCACCTTATAAGTAGGCTGGGAGATATACCTCACCTTATAAAGAGGCTGGGATATATACCTCACCTTTATAAGGAGGCTTGGAGAAATGTACCTCACCTTATTAGGAGGCTGGGAGATATACCTCACCTTATAAGGAGGCTGGGAGATATACCTCACCTTATAAGGAGGCTGGGAGATATACCTCACCTTATAAATATGCTGGGAGATATACCTCACCTTATAAGGAGGCTGGGAGATATACCTCACCTTATAAAGAGGCTGGGATATATACCTCACCTTATAAAGAGGCTGGGAGATATACCTCACCTTATAAGGAGGCTGGGAGAGATATACTTCACCTTATAAAGAGGCTGGGAGATATACCTCACCTTATAAGGAGGCTGGGAGATATACCTCACCCTATAAGGAGGCTGGGAGATATACCTCACCTTATAAAGAGGCTGGGATATATACCTCACCTTACAAAGAGGCTGGGAGAGATATACTTCACCTTATAAAGATGCTGGGAGATATATACCTCACCTTATAAGGAGTCTGCTAGATATAAATCACCTTAAAGGAGGCTGGGAGATATACCTCACCTTGTATGTAGGCTGGGAGATATACCTCACCTTATAAAGAGGCTGGGAGATATACCTCACCTTATAAGGAGGCTGGGAGAGATATACCTCACCTTATTACAAGGCTGGAAGATATACCTCACCTTATTAGGAGTCTGGGAGATATACCTCACCTTATAAGGAGGCTGGGAGATATAACTCACCTTATACGGAGGGTGGGAGAGATACCTCACTTTTTAAAGAGGCTGGGAGATATACCTTACTCTACAAAGAGGGTGGTGATATATTCTTCACCTTATAATGACGCTGGGATATATACCTCACCTTATATGGAGGCTGGGAGAGATGTAAATCACGTTATAAGGAGGATGGGTTATATACCTCACCTTATATAGAGGATGTGATATATACCTCACTTTATAAGGAGGCTGGGAGATATACCTCACCATATAAAGAGCCTGGGAGATATATACCTCACCTGATAAGGAGGCTGGGAGATATAATTCCCCTTATAAGGAGGCTGGGAGAGATACCTTACCTTACAAGGAGGCTGGGAGATATACCTCACCTTATAAGGAGGCTGAAGGATATACCTCACCTTATATAGAGGCTGGGAGAGATATAATTCACCTAATTAAGAGGCTGGGAGATATACCTCACCTTATTAGGAGGCTGGGAGATATATTTCACCTTATAAGGAAGCTGGGAGATATACCTCACCTTATAAGGAGGCTGGCAGATATACCTCACCTTATAAATAGGCTGGGAGATATACCTCACCTTATAAGGAGGCTGGGAGAGATACCTCACCTTACAAGGAGGCTGGGAGATATACCTCACCCTATAAGGAGGCTGGGAGATATACCTCACCTTATAAAGAGGCTGGGAGATATACCTCACCTTATAAAGAGGCTGGGAGATATATACCTCACCTTATAAGGAGGCTGGGAGATATACCTCACCTTATAAGGAGGCTGGGAGATATACCTCACCTTATAAGGAGGCTGGGAGATATACCTCACCTTATAAGGAGGCTGGGAGATATACCTCACCTTATAAGGAGGCTGGGAGATATACCTCACTTTATAAGGAGGCTGGGAGATATACCTCACCTTATAAAGAGGCTGGAGATATATACCTCACCTTATAAGGAGGCTGGGAGATATACCTCACCTTATAAGGAGGCTGGGAGAGATACCTCACCTTTCATGGAGGCTGGGAGATATACCTCACCCTATAAGGAGGCTGGGAGATATACCTCACCTTATAAAGAGGCTGGGATATATACCTCACCTTATAAAGAGGCTGGGAGATATATACCTCACCTTATAAGGAGGCTGGGAGATATACTTCACCTTATAAGGAGGCTGGGAGATATACCTCACCTTATAAGGAGGCTGGGAGATTTTCTCCACCTTATTAAGAGGCTCGGAGAGATATACTTCACCTTATAAAGAGTCTGGAAGATATACCTCACCTTATAAGGAGGTTGTTAGATATACTTCACCTTATAAGGAGGCTGAGAGATGTACCTCACCTTATAAGTGGCTGGGATATATACCTCACCTTTATAAGGAGTCATGGAGAGATATACCTAACCTTACTAGGAAGCTGGGAGATATACCTCACCTTATAAGGAGGCTGGGAGATATACCTCACCTTATAAGGAGGCTGGGAGATATACCTCACCTTATAAGGAGGCTGGGAGATATACCTCACCTTATAAGAGGCTGGGAGATATACCTCACCTTATAAAGAGGCTGGGAGATATACCTCACCTTATAAGGAGGCTGTTAGATATACTTCACCTTATAAGGAGGCTGGGAGATATACCTCACCTTATAAGAGGCTGGGAGATATACCTCACCTTATAAGGAGGCTGGGAGATATACCTCACCTTATAAGGAGGCTGGGAGATATACCTCACCTTATAAAGAGGCTGGGAGATATACCTCACCTTATAAGGAGGCTGGGAGATATACCTCACCTTATAAAGAGGCTGGGATATATACCTCACCTTATAAAGAGGCTGGGAGATATACCTCACCTTTATATGGAGGCCTGGAGACATATACCTCACTTTATTAGGAGGCTGGGAGATATACCTCACCTTATAAGGAGGCTGGGAGATATACCTCACGTTGTAAAGAGTCTGGGAGATATACCTCACCTTATAAGGAGGCTGGGAGATATACCTCACCTTATAAAGAGGCTGGGAGATATACCTCACCTTATAAAGAGGCTGGGAGATATACCTCACCTTATAAGGAGACTGGGAGAGATACCTCACCTTACAAGGAGGCTGGGAGATATACCTCACCCTATAAAGAGGCTGGGAGATATACCTCACCTTATAATGAGGCTGGGATATATACCTCACCTTATAAAGAGGCTGGAGAGATATACTTCACCTTATAAAGATGCTGGGAGATATATACCTCACCTTATAAGGAGTCTGCTAGATATAAATCACCTTATAAGGAGGCTGGGAGATATACCTCACCTTGTAAGTAGGCTGGGAGATATACCTCACCTTATAAAGAGGCTGGGAGATATACCTCACCTTTACAAGGAGGCTGGGAGAGATATACCTCACCTTATTACAAGGCTGGAAGATATACCTCACCTTATTAGGAGTCTGGGAGATATACCTCACCTTATAAGGAGGCTGGGAGATATAACTCACCTTATACGGAGGGCGGGAGAGATACCTCACTTTTTAAAGAGGCTGGGAGATATACCTCACTTTACAAAGAGGGTGGGAGATATATTCTTCACCTTATAATGAGGCTGGGATATATACCTCACCTTATATGGAGGCTGGGAGAGATGTAAATCACGTTATAAGGAGGCTGGGATATATACCTCACCTTATATGGAGGATGTGATATATACCTCACTTTATAAGGAGGCTGGGAGATATACCTCACCATATAAAGAGCCTGGCAGATATATACCTCACCTGATAAGGAGGCTGGGAGATATAATTCCCCTTATAAGGGGGCTGGGCGAGATACCTTACCTTAGAAGGAGGCTGGAAGATATACCTCACCTTATAAGGAGGCTGAAGGATATACCTCACCTTATATAGAGGCTGGGAGAGATATAATTCACCTAATTAAGAGGCTGGGAGATATACCTCACCTTATTAGGAGGCTGGGATATATATTTCACCTTATAAGGAGGCTGGGAGATATACCTCACCTTATAAGGAGGCTGGTAGATATACCTCACCTTATATGGAGGCTGTGATATATACCTCACCTTATAAAAAGCCTGGGGTATATACTTCACCTTATAAGGAGGCTGGGAGATATACCTCACCTTATAAGGAGGCTGGGAGATATACCCCACCTTATAAGGAGGCTGGGAGAGATACCTCACCTTACAAGGAGGCTGGGAGATATACCTCACCCTATAAGGAGGCTGGGAGATATACCTCACCTTATAAAGAGGCTGAGATATATACCTCACCTTATAAAGAGGCTGGGAGATATACCTCACCTTATAAGGAGGCTGGGAGATATACTCACTTAAGGAGGCTGGGAGATATACCTCACCTTACAAGGAGGCTGGGAGATATACCTCACCTTACAAGGAGGCTGAGGGATATACCTCACTTCATAAGGGGGCTGGGAGATATACCTCACCTTATATAGAGGCTGGGAGAGATATAATTCTCCTTATAATGTAGCTGGGAGATATACCTCACTTTATAAGGAGGTTGGGAGATTTACCCCACCTTATAAAGAGGCTGGAAGAGATATACTTCATCTTATAAAGAGGCTGGGAGATATACCTCACCTTATAAGGAGGCTGGGAGAGATGCTTCACCTTTCAGGGAGGCTGGGAGATATACCTCACCCTATAAGGAGGCTGGGAGATATACCTCACCTTATAAAGTGGCTGGGATATATACCTCACCTTATAAAGAGGCTGGGAGATATATACCTCACTTTATAAGGAGGCTGGGAGATATACCTCACCTTACAAGGGGACTGGGAGATATACCTCACCTTTATAAGGAGGCATCGAGAGATATACGTCACCTTATTAGGAAGCTGGGGGATATATACCTCACCTTATAAGGAGGCTGGGATATATACCTCACCTTACAAGGAGGGTGGGAGATTTACCTCACCTTATAAATTGACTGGGAGAGATATACTTCACCTTATAAGAAAGCTGGGAGATATACATCACCTTATATAGAGGCTGGGAGAGATATACTTCTCCTTATAAGGAGCTGCGAGATATACTTCAACTTTTAAGGAGGCTGGGAGATATACCTCACCTTATAAGGAGGTTGTTAGATATACCTCACCCTATAAGGAGGCTGGGAGATATACCTCACCTTATAAAGTGGCTGGGATATATACCTCACCTTATAAAGAGGCTGGGAGATATATACCTCACTTTATTAGGACGCTGGGAGATATACTTCACCTTATAAGGAGGCTGGGAGAGATACCTTACCTTACAAGGTGGCTGGGAGATATACCTCACCTTATAATTAGGCTGAGGGATATACCTCACCTTATAAGGAGGTGGGAGAAATACCTCACCTTTTATAGAGGCTGGGAGAGATATAATTCACCTATTTAGGAGGCTGGGAGATATACTTCACTTTATTTGGAGGCTGGGAGATATACTTCACCTTATCAGGAGGCTGGGAGATATACCTCACCTTATAAGGAGGCTGGGAGATATACCTCACGTTGTAATGAGGCTGGGAGATATACCTCACCTTATAAGGAGGCTGGGAGATATACCTCACCTTATAAAGAGGCTGGGATATATACCTCACCTTATAAAGAGGCAGGGAGATATACCTCACCTAATAAGGAGGCTGGGATAGATACCTCACCTTACAAGGAGGCTGGGAGATATACCTCACCCTAAAAGGAGGCTGGGAGATATACCTCACCTTATAAAGAGGCTGGGATATATACCTCACCTTATAAAGAGGCAGGGAGATATACCTCACCTTATAAGGAGGCTGGGATAGATACCTCACCTTACAAGGAGGCTGGGAGATATACCTCACCTTATAAGGAGGCTGAGGGATATACCTCACCTTATAAGGAGGCTGGGAGATATACCTCACCTTATATAGAGTTTGGGAGAGATATAATTCTCCTTATAAGGAAGCTGGGAGATATACCTCACTTTATAAAAAGGTTGGGAGATTTACCCCACCTTATAAAGAGGCTGGAAGAGATATACTTCACCTTATAAAGAGGCTGGGAGATATAACTCACCTTATAAGGAGGCTGGGAGATATACCTCACCTTATAAAGAGGCTGGGAGAGATGCCTCACCTTTCAAGGAGGCTGGGAGATATACCTCACCCTATAAAGTGGCTGGTTATATACCTCACCTTATAAAGAGGCTGGGAGATATATACCTCACCTTACAAGGAGGCTGGGAGATATACCTCACCTTATATAGAGGCTGGGAGAGATATACTTCACCTTATAAAGATGCTGGGAGATATATACCTCACCTTATAAGGAGTCTGCTAGATATAAATCACCTTATAAGGAGGCTGGGAGATATACCTCACCTTGTATGTAGGCTGGGAGATGTACCTCACCTTATACAAACCTGGAAGATATACCTCACCTTATTAGGAGTCTGGGAGATATACCTCACCTTATAAGGAGGCTGGGAGAGATATACCTCACCTTATTACAAGGCTGGAAGATATACCTCACCTTATAAGGAGTCTGGGAGATATACCTCACCTTATAAGGAGGCTGGGAGATATACCTCACCTTATAAGGAGGCTGGGAGATATACCTCACTTTTAAAGAGGCTGGGAGATATACCTCACCTTATAAAGAGGCTGGGAGATATATACCTCACCTTATAATGAGGCTGGGATATATACCTCACCTTATATGGAGGCTGGGAGAGATGTAAATCACGTTATAAGGAGATGGGATATATACCTCACCTTATAAGGAGGATGTGATATATACTTTCACTTTATAAGGAGGCTGGGAGATATACCTCACCATATAAAGAGCCTGGGAGATATATACCTCACCTGATAAGGAGGCTGGGAGATATAATTCCCCTTATAAGGGGGCTGGGCGAGATACCTTACCTTAGAAGGAGGCTGGAAGATATACCTCACCTTATAAGGAGGCTGAAGGATATACCTCACCTTATATAGAGGCTGGGAGAGATATAATTCACCTAATTAAGAGGCTGGGAGATATACCTCACCTTATTAGGAGGCTGGGAGATATACCTCACCTTATAAGGAGGCTGGGAGATATACCTCACCTTATAAGGAGGCTGGTAGATATACCTCACCTTATATGGAGGCTGTGATATATACCTCACCATATAAAAAGCCTGGGGTATATACTTCACCTTATAAGGAGGCTGGGAGATATACCTCACCTTATAAGGAGGCTGGGAGATATACCTCACCTTATAAGGAGGCTGGGATATATACCTCACCTTATAAAGAGGCTGGGAGAGATATACTTCACCTTATAAAGAGGCTGGGAGATATATACCTCACCTTATAAGGAGGCTGGGAGATATACATCACCTTATAAGGAGGCTGGGAGATATACCTCACCTTGTAAGTAGGCTGGGAGATATACCTCACCTTATATAGAGGCTGGGAGATATACCTCACCTTACAAGGAGGGTGGGAGATTTACCTCACCTTATAAATTGACTGGGAGAGATATACTTCACCTTATAAGAAAGCTGGGAGATATACATCACCTTATATAGAGGCTGGGAGAGATATACTTCTCCTTATAAGGAGCTGCGAGATATACTTCAACTTATAAGGAGGCTGGGAGATATACCTCACCTTATAAGGAGGTTGTTAGATATACCTCACCCTATAAGGAGGCTGGGAGATATACCTCACCTTATAAAGTGGCTGGGATATATACCTCACCTTATAAAGAGGCTGGGAGATATATACCTCACTTTATTAGGACGCTGGGAGATATACTTCACCTTATAAGGAGGCTGGGAGAGATACCTTACCTTACAAGGTGGCTGGGAGATATACCTCACCTTATAATTAGGCTGAGGGATATACCTCACCTTATAAGGAGGTTGGGAGAAATACCTCACCTTTTATAGAGGCTGGGAGAGATATAATTCACCTAATTAGGAGGCTGGGAGATATACCTCACCTTATAAGGAGGCTGGGATATATACCACACCTTATAAAGAGGCAGGGAGATATACCTCACCTAATATGGAGGCTGGGATAGACACCTCACCTTACAAGGAGGCTGGGAGATATACCTCAACCTAAAAGGAGGCTGGGAGATATACCTCACCTTATAAGGAGGCTGGGAGATATACCTCACCTTATAAAGAGGCTGGGATATATACCTCACCTTATAAAGAGGCTGGGAGATATACCTCACCTTATAAGGAGGCTGGATAATACCTCACCTTATAAAGAGGCTGCGAGAGATATACTTCACCTTATAAAGGATGCTGGGAGATATACCTCACCTTGTAAGTAGGCTGGGATATATACCTCACCTTATAAAGAGGTAGGGAGATATACCTCACCTTATAAGGAGGCTGGGATAGATACCTCACCTTACAAGGAGGCTGGGAGATATACCTCACCTTATAAGGAGGCTGAGGGATATACCTCACCTTATAAGGAGGCTGGGAGATATACCTCACCTTATATAGAGTTTGGGAGAGATATAATTCTCCTTATAAGGAAGCTGGGAGATATACCTCACTTTATAAAAAGGTTGGGAGATTTACCCCACCTTATAAAGAGGCTGGAAGAGATATACTTCACCTTATAAAGAGGCTGGGAGATATAACTCACCTTATAAGGAGGCTGGGAGATATACCTCACCTTATAAAGAGGCTGGGAGAGATGCCTCACCTTTCAAGGAGGCTGGGAGATATACCTCACCCTATAAGGAGGCTGGGAGATATACCTCACCTTATAAAGTGGCTGGGTATATACCTCACCTTATAAAGAGGCTGGGAGATATATACCTCACCTTACCAGGAGGCTGGGAGATATACCTCACCTTATAAGGAGGCTGGGGGATATACCTCACCTTATAAGGAGGTTGGGAGATTTTCCCCACCTTATAAAGAGGCTGGGAGAGATATACTTCACCTTATAAAGAGTCTGGGAGATATACCTCACCTTATAAGGAGGTTGTTAGATATACTTCACCTTATAAGGAGGCTGGGAGATACAACTCACCTTATAAGTAGGCTGGGAGATATACCTAACCTTATAAAGAGGCTGGGGTATATACCTCACCTTTATAAGGAGGCTTGGAGAGATGTACCTAACCTTATTAGGAGGCTGGGAGATATACCTCACCTTTTAAGGAGGCTGGGAGATATACCTCACCTTATAAGGAGGCTGGGAGATATACCTCAACCTTATAAATATGCTGGGAGATATACCTCACCTTATAAGGAGGCTGGGAGATATACCTCACGTTGTAAAGAGTCTGGGAGATATACCTCACCTTATAAGGAGGCTGGGAGATATACCTCACCTTATAAAGAGGCTGGGATATATACCTCACCTTATAAAGAGGCTGGGAGATATACCTCACTCTACAAAGAGGGTGGGAGATATATTCTTCACCTTATAATGAGGCTGGGATATATACCTCACCTTATATGGAGGCTGGGAGAGATGTAAATCACGTTATAAGGAGGCTGGGATATATACCTCACCTTATATGGAGGATGTGATATATACCTCACATTATAAGGAGGCTGGGAGATATACCTCACCATATAAAGAGCCTGGGAGATATATACCTCACCTGATAAGGATGCTGGGAGATATAATTCCCCTTATAAGGAGGCTCGGAGAGATATAATTCTCCTTATAAGGTAGCTGGGAGATATACCTCACTTTATAAGGAGGTTGGGAGATTTACATCACGTTACAAAGAGGCTGGAAGATATATACTTCACCTTATACAGGGGCTGGGAGATATACCTCACCTTATAAGGAGGCTGGGAGAGATGCTTCACCTTTCAGTGAGGCTGGGAGATATACCTCACCCTATAAGGAGGCTGGGAGATATACCTCACCTTATAAAGTGGCTGGGATATATACCTCACCTTATAAAGATGCTGGGAGATATATACCTCACCTTATAAGGAGGCTGGGAGATATACTTCACCTTATAAGGAGGCTGGGAGATATACCTCACCTTATAAGGAGGTTGGGAGATTTTCCCCACCTTATTAAGAGGCTCGGAGAGATATACTTCACCTTATAAAGAGTCTGGGAGATATACCTCACCTTATAAGGAGGTTGTTAGATATACTTCACCTTATAAGGAGGCTGAGAGATATAACTCACCTTATAAGTAGGCTGGGATATATACCTCACCTTTATAAGGAGGCTTGGAGAGATATACCTAACCTTACTAGGAAGCTGGGAGATATACCTCACCTTTTAAGGAGGCTGGGAGATATACCTCGCCTTATAAGGAGGCTGGGAGAAATACCTCAACCTTATAAATATGCTGGGAGATATACCTCACCTTATAAGGAGGCTGGGTGATATACCTCACGTTGTAAAGAGGCTGGGATATATACCTCACCTTATAAAGAGGCTGGGAGATATACCTCACCTTTATATGGAGGCCTGGAGACATATACCTCACTTTATTAGGAGGCTGGGAGATATACCTCACCTTATAAGGAGGCTGGGAGATATACCTCACCTTATAAAGAGGCTGGGATATATACCTCACCTTATAAAGAGGCTGGGAGATATACCTCACCTTATAAGGAGAATGGGAGAGATACGTCACCTTACAAGGAGGCTGGGAGATATACCTCACCCTATAAGGAGGCTGGGATATATACCTCACCTTATAAAGAGGCTGGGAGAGATATACTTCCCCTTAAAAGATGCTGGGAGATATATACCTCACCTTATAAGGAGTCTGCTAGATATAAATCACCTTATAAGGAGGCTGGGAGATATACCTCACCTTGTAAGTAGGCTGGGAGATATACCTCACCATATAAAGAGCCTGGGAGATATATACCTCACCTGATCAGGAGGCTGGGAGATATAATTCCCCTTATAAGGGGTCTGGGCGAGATACCTTACCTTAGAAGGAGGCTGGAAGATATACCTCACCTTATAAGGAGGCTGAAGGATATACCTCACCTTATATAGAGGCTGGGAGAGATATAATTCACCTAATTAAGAGGCTGGGAGATATACCTCGCCTTATTAGGAGGCTGGGAGATATATTTCACCTTATAAGGAAGCTGGGAGATATACCTCACCTTATAAGGAGGCTGGCAGATATACCTCACCTTATAAATAGGCTGGGAGATATACCTCACGTTGCAATGAGGCTGGGAGATATACCTCACGTTATAAAGAGGCTGGGAGATATACCTCACCTTATAAGGAGGCTGGGAGAGATACCTCACCTTACAAGGAGGCTGGGAGATATACCTCACCCTATAAGGAGGCTGGAAGATAAACCTCACCTTATTAAGAGGCTGAGATATATACCTCACCTTATAAAGAGGCTGGGAGATATATACCTCACCTTATATGGAGGCTGGGAGATATACTTCACATTATAAGGAGGCTGGGAGATATACCTCACCTTACAAGGAGGCTGGGAGATATACCTCACCTTATAAGGAGGCTGAGGGATATACCTCACGTTATAAGGAGGCTGGGATATATACCTCACCTGATATAGAGGCTGGGAGAGATATAATTCTCCTTATAAGGTAGCTGGGAGATATACCTCACTTTATAAGGAGGTTGGGAGATTTACACCACCTTATAAAGAGGCTGGAAGATATATACTTCACCTTATACAGAGGCTGGGAGATATACCTCACCTTATAAGGAGGCTGGGAGAGATGCTTCACCTTTCAGGGAGGCTGGGAGATATACCTCACCCTATAAGGAGGCTGGGAGATATACCTCACCTTATAAAGTGGCTGGGATATATACCTCACCTTATAAAGATGATGGGAGATATATACCTCACCTTATATGGAGGCTGAGAGATATACTTCACATTATCAGGAGGCTGGGAGATATACCTCACCTTACAAGGAGGCTGGGAGATATACCTCACCTTATAAGGAGGTTGGGAGATTTTCCCCACCTTATTAAGAGGCTCGGAGAGATATACTTCACCTTATATAGAGTCTGGGAGATATACCTCACCTTATAAGGAGGTTGTTAGATATACTTCACCTCATAAGGAGGCTGAGAGATATAACTCACCTTATAAGTAGGCTGGGATATATACCTCACCTTTATGAGGAGGCTTGGAGGGATATACCTAACCTTATTATGAAGCTGGGAGATATACCTCACCTTTTAAGGTGGCTGGGAGATATACCTCAACCTTATAAATATGCTGGGAGATATACCTCACCTTATAAGGAGGCTGGGAGATATACCTCACGTTGTAAAGAGGCTGGGATATATACCACACCTTATAAAGAGGCTGGAAGATATACCTCACCTTTATATGGGGGCCTGGAGACATATACCTCACTTTTTTAGGAGCTGGGGGATATACCTCACCTTATAAGGAGGCTGAGAGATATACCTCACCTTATAAGCAGGCTGGGAGATATAGTTCACCTTCAAAGGAGGCTGGGAGAGATACCTCACCTTACAAGGAGGATGGGAGATATACCTCACCTTATAAGGAGGCTGAGGGATATACCTCACCTTAAAAGGAGGCTACGAGAAATACCTCACCTTATGTAGGTGCTGGGAGAGATATAATTCGCCTTGTAAGGAAGCTGGGAGATATACCTGACCTTATAAGGAGGTTGGGAGATTAACCCCACCTTATAAAGAGGTTGGGAGAGATATACTTCAATTTATAAAGAGGCTGGAAGATATACCTCAACCTTATAAGGAGGCTGTTAGATATACTTCACCTTATAAGAAGGCTGGGAGATATACCTCTCCTTATAAGTAGGCTGGGAGATATACCTCACCTTGTAAAGAGGCTGGCAGATAAACCTCACCTATATATGGAGGCTGGGAGACATATACCTCACCTGATTAGGAGGCTGGGAGATATACCTCACCTTATTTGGAGGCTGGGAGATATACCTCACCTTATAAGGAGGTTTGGGAGATATACCTCACCTTATAAAGAGGCTGGGAGATATACCTCACCTTATAAGGAGGCTGGGATAGATACCTCACGTTACAAGGAGGGTGGGAGATTTACATCACCTTAAAAATTGACTGGGAGAGATATACTTCCCCTTATAAGAAAGCTGGGAGATATACATCACCTTATATAGAGGCTGGGAGAGATATACTTCTCCTTATAAGGAGCTGGAAGATATACTTCAACTTATAAGGTGGCTGGGAGAGATACCTCACCTTATAAGGAGGTTGTTAGATATACCTCACCCTATAAGGAGGCTGGGAGATATACCTCACCTTATAAGGAGGTTGTTATATATACCTCACCCTATTAGGAGGCTGGGAGATATACCTCACCTTATAAAGTGGCTGGGATATATACCTCACCTTATAAAGAGGCTGGGAGATATATACCTCACTTTATAAGTAGGCTGGGAGATATACCTCACCTTATAAGGAGGCTGGGAGATATACCTCACCTTATAAGGAGGCTGGGAGATATACCTCACCTTATAAGGAGGCTGGGAGATATACCTCACCTTATAAGGAGGCTGGGAGATATACCTCGCGTTGTAATGAGGCTGCGAGATATACCTCACCTCATAAGGAGGCTGGGAGATATACCTCACCTTATAAAGAGGCTGGGATATATACATCACCTTACAAAGAGGCTGGGAGATATATACCTCACCTTATAAGGAGGCTGGGAGATATACTTCATCTTATAAGGAGGCTGGGAGATATACCTCACCTTACAAGGAGGCTGGGAGATATACCTCACCTTATAAGGAGACTGAGGGATATACCTCACCTCATAAGGAGGCTGGGAGATGTACCTCACCTTATATAGAGTTTGGGAGAGATATAATTCACCTTATAAGGAAGCTGGGAGATATACCTCACCTTATAAGGAGGTTGGGAGATTTACCCCACCTTATAAAGAGGCTGGAAGAGATATACTTCAACTTATAAAGAGGCTGGGAGATATACCTCACCTTATAAGGAGGCTGGGAGATATATCTCACCTTATGAAGAGTCTGGGAGATATACCTCACCTTATAAGGCGGTTGTTAGATATACTTCACCTTAAAAGGAGTCTGGGAGATATAACTCACCTTATAAGTAGGCTGGGAGATGTACCTCACCTTATAAAGAGGCTGGGATATATACCTCACCTTTATAAGGAGGCTTGGAGAGATATACCTAACATTATTAGGAGGCTGGGAGATATACCTCACCATTTAAGGAAGCTGGGAGATATACCTCACCTTATAAGGAGGATGGGAGATATACCTCACCTTATAAAGAGGCTGGGATATATACCTCACCTTATAAAGAGGCTGGGAGATAAACCTCACCTTATAAGGAGACTGGGAGAGATACCTCACCTTACAAGGAGGCTGGGAGATATACCTCACCCTATAAGGAGGCTGGGAGATATACCTCATCTTATAAAGAGGCTGGGATATATACCTCACCTTATAAAGAGGCTGGGAGAGATATACTTCACCTTATAAAGATGATGGGAGATATACCTCACCTTATAAGGAGTCTGCTAAATATAAATCACCTCATAAGGAGGCTGGGAGTTATACCTCACCTTGTAAGTAGGCTGGGAGATATACCTCACCTTATAAAGAGGCTGGGAGATATACCTCACCTTTATAAGGAGGCTGGGCGAGATATACCTCACCTTATTACATGGCTGGAAGATATACCTCACCTTATTAGGAGGCTGGGATATATACCTCACCTTATAAGGAGGCTGGGAGATATACCTCACCTTATACGGAGGTTGGGAGAGATACCTCACCTTTTAAAGAGGCTGGGAGATATACCTCACTTTACAAAGAGGGTGGGAGATATATTCTTCACCTTATATTGAGGCTGGGAGATATACCTCACCTTATATGGAAGCTGGGAGATGTACCTCACGTTATAAGGAGGCTGGGAGATATACCTGACCTTTATGAAGGATGTGATATATACCTCACCTTATAAAGAGGCTGGGAGATATACCTCACCTTAAAAAGAGGCTGGGATATATACCTCACCATATAAAGAGCCTGGGAGATATATACCTCACCTGATAAGGAGGCTGGGAGATATAATTCCCCTTATAAGGAGGCTGGGAGAGATACCTTACCTTACAAGGAGGCTGGGAGATATACCTCACCTTTTAAGGAGGCTGAAGGATATACCTCACCTTATATAGAGGCTGGGAGAGATATAATTCACCTAATTAAGAGGCTCGGAGATATACCTTACCTTATTAGGAGGCTGGGAGATATTTTTCACCTTATAAGGAGGCTGGGAGATATACCTCACCTTATAAGGAGGCTGGCAGATATACATCACCTTATAAATAGGCTGGGAGATATACCGCACGTTGTAATGAGGCTGGGAGATATACCTCACCTTATAAGGAGGCTGGGAGATATACCTCACCTTATAAGGAGGCTGGGAGAGATACCTCACCTTATATAGAGGCTGGGAGAGATATAATTCTCCTTATAAGGTAGCTGGTTGATATACCTCACTTTATAAGGAGGTTGGGAGATTTACCCCACCTTATAAGGAGGCTGGAAGAGATATACTTCACCTTATAAAGAGGCTGGGAGATATACCTCACCTTATAAGGAGGCTGGGAGAGATGCTTCACCTTTCAGGGAGGCTGGGAGATATACCTCACCCTATAAGGAGGCGGGGAGATATATACCTCCCCTTATAAAGAGGCTGGGAGATATATACCTCACGTTATAAGGAGGCTGGGATATATACCTCACCTTACAAGGAGACTGGGAGATATACCTCACCTTTATAAGGAGGCATCGAGAATTATATGTCTCCTTATTAGGAAGCTGGGGGATATATACCTCACCTTATAAGGAGGCTGGGATACATATCTCACCTTATAAAGAGGCTGGGATATATACCTCACCTTATAAGGAGGCTGGGATATATACCTCACCTTATAAAGAAGCTGGGAGATATATTTCACCTTATAAGAAAGCTGGGAGATATACATCACCTTATATAGAGGCTGGGAGAGATATACTTCTCCTTATAAGGAGCTGGGAGATATACTTCAACTTATAAGGAGGCTGGGAGATATACCTCGCCTTATAAGGAGGTTGTAAGATATACCTCACCCTATAAGGAGGATGGGAGATATACCTCACCTTATATAGTGGCTGGGATATATACCTCACCTTATAAAGAGGCTGGGAGATATATACCTCACTTTATAAGGAGGCTGGGAGATATACTTCACCTTATAAAGAGGCTGGGAGATATACCTCACCTTACAAGGAGGCTGGGAGATATACCTCACCTTATAAGGAGGCTGGGGGATATACCTCACCTCATAAGGAGGTTGGGAGATTTTCCCCACCTTATAAAGAGGCTCGGAGAGATATACTTCACCTTATAAAGAGTCTGGGAGATACACCTCACCTTATAAGAAGGTTGTTAGATATACTTCAACTTATAAGGAGGCTGAGAGATATAACTCACCTTATATGTAGGATGGGAGATATGCCTCACCTTATAATGAGGCTGGGATATATACCTCACCTTTATAAGGAGGCTTGGAGAGATATACCTAACCTTATTAGGAGGCTGGGAGATATACTTCACCTTATAAGGAGGCTGGGAGAGATGTACCTCACCTTATAAGTTGGCTGGGAGAGATATGCTTCAACTTATAATGAGGCTGGGAGAGATACATCACCTTTAAACGATGCTGGAAGAGAAATACTTCACCTTATATGGAGGCTGGGAGATATACCTGACCTTATAAGGAGGGTGGGAGATATACCTCACCTTATAAAGAAGGTGGGATAAATACGTCACCTTATAAAAAGTCTCGGAGATATATACCTCACCTTATAAGGAGGCTGGGAGAGATACCTCACCTTACAAGGAGGCTGGGAGATATAGCTGACCTTATAAGGAGGGTGGAAGATATTCCTCACCTTATAAAGAGGCTGGGATAAATACGTCACCTTATAAAGAGGCTGGGAGATATATACCTCACCTTATAAGGAGGCTGGGAGATATACTTCACCTTATAAGGAGGCTGGGAGAGATTCCTCATCTTACATGGGGGCTAGGAGCTATACCTCACCTTATATGGAGGCTGAGTAATATACCTCACGTTAAAAGGAGACTGGGAGAAATACCTCACCTTATACGTAGGGTGGGAGATATACCTCACCTTATAAAGAGGCTGGGAGATATACCTAACCTTATATGGAGGCTGGGACATATACCTCACCTTATTAGGAGGCTGGGAGATATACCTCACCTTATATGGGGGCTGGGAGATATGCCTCACTTTATAAAGATGCTGGGATATATTCCTCACCTTATAAAGAGGCTGGGAGATATATATCTCACCTTTTAAGGAGGCTGGGAGATATACTTCACCTTACAAGGAGGCTGCGAGATATACCTCAACTTATAAAGAGGCTGGGTGATATACTTCACCTTATAAGGAGGCTGGGAGATATACCTAACTTTATAAAGATGCTGGGATATATACCTCACCTAATATAGAGGCTGGGTGAGACATAATTCAATATATAAGGAAGCTGGGAGATATACCTGACCTTATAAGGAGGGTGGGATATATACCTCACCTTATAAAGAGGCTGGGAGAGATGTACCTCACCTTATAAGTTGTCTGGGAGAGATATGCTTCCCCTTATAATGAGGCTGGGAGAGACACCTCACCTTTAAAAGAGGCTGGGAGAGAAATACTTCACCTTATATGGAGGCTGGGAGATATACTTCACCTCATAAGGAGGCTGGGAGAGATACCTCACCTTACAAGGAGGCTGGGAAATATACCTCAATTTATAAGGAGGCTGAGAGATATACCTCACCTTATAAAGAGGCTGGGATATATACCTCACCTTTTAAAGAGGCTGGTCGACATATACCTCACCTTATAAGGAGGCTGGGAGATATACTTCACCTTATAAGGAGGCTGGGAGAGAAACCTCACCTTACAAGGAGGATGGGAGATATACCTCAACTTATAAAGAGGCTGGGAGATATACTTCAACTTATAAGGAGGCTGGGAGATATACCTAACTTTATAAAGATGCTGGGATATATACCTCACCTAATATAGAGGCTGGGAGAGACATAATTCACTTTATAAGGAAGCTGGGAGATATACCTGACTTTATAAGGAGGGTGGGACATATACCTCACCTTATAAAGAGGCTGGGAGAGATGTGCCTCACCTTATAAATTGTCTGGGAGAGATATGCTTCACCTTATAATGAGTCTGGGAGAGATACCTCACCTTTAAAAGAGGGTGGGACATATACCTCACCTTATAAAGAGGCTGGGAGAGATGTGCCTCACCTTATAAATTGTCTGGGAGAGATATGCTTCACCTTATATGGAGGCTGGGAGATATACTTCACCTTATAAGGAGGCTGGGAGAGATACCTCACCTTACAAGGAGGATGGGAGATATACCTCACCTTATAAGGAGGCTGAGGGTTATACCTCACCTTAAAAGGAGGCTAGGAGAAATACCTCACCTTATATAGGTGCTGGGAGATATATAATTCACCTTGTAAGGAAGCTGGGAGATATACCTCACCTTATAAGGAGGTTGGGAGATTTACCCCACCTTATAAAGAGGCTGGGAGAGATATACTTCACCTTATAAAGAGGCTGGGAGATATACTTCACCTTATAAGGAGGCTGGGAGAGATACCTCACCTTACAAGGAGGCTGGGAGATATACTTCACCTTATAAGGAGGCTTGGACATATACCTCTCCTTATAAGTAGGCTGGGAGATATACCTCACCTTGTAAAGAGGCTGGCAGATAAACCACACCTTTATATGGAGGCTGGGAGATATATACCTCACCTTATTAGGAGGCTGGGTGATATACCTCACCTTATTTGGAAGCTGGGAGATATACCTCACCTTTTATTAGGCTGGGACATATACCCCACCTTATAAGGAGGCTGCGAAATATACCTCACCTTATAAAGAGGCTGGGAGATATGCCTCACCTTTTATTAGGCTGGGACATATACCCCACCTTATAAGGAGGCTGGGAAATATACCTCACCTTATAAAGAGGGTCGGATATATACCTCACCTTATCAAGAGGCTGGAAGATATATACCTCACCTTATATGGAGGCTGGAAGATATACTTCACCTTATAAGGAGGCTAGGAGAGATACCTCACCATACAAGGAGGCTGGGAGATATACCTCACATTATAAGGAGACTGGGAGATATACCTCACCTAATAATGAGGCTGGGAGAGATATAATTCACCTTATAAGGAAGCTGGGAGATATACCTCACCTAAAAAGGAGGCTGGGAGATATACTCAACGTTGAAAATAAGCTGGGAGATATTACTCACCCTATTAGGAGGCTGGGAGATATACCTCACCTTATAAGGAAGCTGGGGAAGATACCTCACCTTATAAGGAGGCTGGGAGATATACTCACCTTATAAGGAGGCTGGGAGATATACCTCACGTTATAAGGAGGCTGGGATATATACCTCACCTTATAAAGAGTCTGGGAGATACACCTCACCTTATAAAGAGGGTGGGAGATATACTTCACGTTATAAGGAGGTTGGGAGATACACCTCAACTTATAAAGAGACTGGGAGATATACGTCATCTTATAAGGAGGCTGGGAGATATACCTCACCTTATAAAGAGGGTGGGAGATATAAACTTCACCTTATAATGAGGCTGGGAGATATACCTCACCTTATATGTATGCTGGGAGAGATATAATTCACCTTATAAGGAAGCTAGGAGATATACCTCACCTAATACGGAGGCTGGGAGATATTCCTCACCTTATAAGGAGGCTGGGAGAGATATAATTCACCTTATAAGGAAGCTAGGAGATATACCTCACCTAATACGGAGGCTGGGAGATATTCCTCACCTTATAAGGAGGCTGGGAGAGATATAATTCACCTTATAAGGAAGCTAGGAGATATACCTCACCTAATACGGAGGCTGGGAGATATACTGAACCTTGAAAATAGGCTGGGAGATATTACTCACCCTATTAGGAGGCTGGGAGATATACCTCACCTTATAAGGAAGCTGGGGAAGATACCTCACCTTATAAGGAGGCTGGGAGATATACCTCACCTTATAAGGAGGCTGGGAGTTATATATCACCTTATAAGGAGGCTGTGATATATATCTCACCTTATAAAGAGTCTGGGAGATACACCTCACCTTATAAAGAGTCTGGGAGATACACCTCACCTTATAAAGGGGGTGGGAGATATACTTCACGTTATAAGGAGGATGGGAGATACACCTCAACTTATAAAGAGACTGGGAGATATACGTCATCTTATAAGGAGGCTGGGAGATATACCTCACTTTATAAAGAGGGTGGGAGATATAAACTTCACCATAAAATGAGGCTGGGAGATATACCTCACCTTATATGTAGCCTGGGAGAGATGTACCTCACCTTATAAGGAGGCTGGGAGATATACTTCACCTTATGAGGAGGCTGTGATATATATCTCACCTTATAAAAAGGCTGGGAGATATATGCTTCACCTTATAATGAGGCTGGGAGAGATACCTCACCTTTAAAAGAGGGTGGGAGAGAAATACTTCACCTTATATGGAGGCTGGGAGATATACTTCACCTTATATAGAGGCTGGGAGATATACCTCACATTATAAAGAGGGTGGGAGATATACCTCACCTTATAAGGAGGTTGGGAGATATACCTCACCTTATAAAGAGGCTGGGAGATATACTTCACCTTATAAGGAGGCTGGGAGATATATACCTCACCTTATAAGGAGCCTGGAAGATATACTTCGCCTTATAAGGAGGCTGGGAGATATACCCCACCTTATAAGGAGGCTGGGAGATATACCTCACCTAATAATGAGGCTGGGAGAGATATAATTGACCTTTTAAGGAAGCTGGGAGATATACCTCACCTAATAAGGAGGCTGGGAGATATACTCAACCTTGAAAATAGGCTGGGAGATATTACTCACCCTATTAGGAGGCTGGGAGATATTACTCAACCTATTAGGAGGCTGGGAGATATACCTCACCTTATAAGGAAGCTGGGGAAGATACCTCACCTTATAAGGAGGCTGGTAGATATACCTCACCTTATATGGAGGCTGGGAGTTATATATCACCTTATAAGGAAGCTGGGAGAGATATCTCACCTTATAAGGAGGCTGCGAGATATACCTCACCTTATAAGGAGCTTGGGAGATTTACCCCACCTTATGAAGAGGCTGGGAGAGATATACTTCACCTTATAAAGAGGCTGGGAGATATACCTCACCTTATAAGGTCGTTGGGATATATACTTCACCTTATACGGAGTCTGGGAGATATACCTCACCTTACAAGGAGGCTGGGAGATATACATCACCTTATAAGGAGGCTCAGGGATATACCTCACCTTATAAGGAGGCTGGGAGAGATGCCTCACCTTTGAAGGAGGCTGGGAGATATACCTCACCTTATAAGGAGGCTGGGGGATATACCTTACCTTATAATGTGGCTGGGATATATATCTCACCTTATAAAGAGGCTGGGAGATATATACCTCACTTTATAAGGTGGCTGGGAGTTATACTTCACCTTATAAGGAGGCTGGGAGATATACCTCACCTTACAAGGAGGCTGGGAGATATACCTCACCTTATAAGGAGGCTGGGGGATATACTTCACCTTATAAGGAGGCTGGGAGAGATATAATTCTCCTTATAAGGAAGCTGGGAGATATACCTCACATTATAAGGAGGTTGGGAGATATACCTCACCTTACAATGAGGCTGGGAGATATACCTCACCTTATAAGGAGGCTGGGAGAGATATAATTCTCCTTATAACGAAGCTGGGAGATATATTTAACCTTATAAGGAAGCTGGGAGAGATACCTCACCTTATAAAGAGGCTGGGAGAGATATACTTCACATTATAAGGAGGCTGGGAGATATATTTCACCTTATAAGGAAGCTGGGAGCGACACCTCAGCTTATAAGGAGGATGGGAGATATACCTCACCTTATAAGGAGGCTGGAAGATATACCTCACCTTATAAAGAGCCTGGGAGATATATCACACCATATAAGGAGGCTGGAAGATATACCTCACCTTATAAAGAGGCTGGGAGATATAGAACACCTTATAAGGAGGCTGGGATAGATACCTCACCTTATGAAGGGGCTGGGAGATATACAACACCTTATAAGGAGGCTGGGAGAGACACCTCACCTTACAAGAAGGGTGGGATATTTACCTCACCTTATAAAGAGGCTGAGAGAGATATGCTTCTCCATATAAGGAGCTGGAGATATACCTCACCTTATAAAGAGCCTGGAAGATATAGAACACCTTATAAGGAGGCTGGGAGATATACCTCACCTTATAAGGAGGCTGGGAGATATACCTAACCTTTCAAGGAGGCTGGGAGATATACCTCACCTTATAAGGGGGCTGAAAGATATACTTCAACATATAAAGAGGCTGGGAGATATTCCTCACCTTTTAAGGAGGCTGGGAGATATAACTCACCTTATAAGGAGACTGGGAGATATACCTCACCTTATAAAGAGGCTGGGATATATACCTCACTTTATAAAGAGTCTGGAAGATACACCTCAAAATATAAAGAGACTGGGAGATATACGTCATCTTATAAGGAGGCTGGGAGATATACCTCAACTTATATGTAGGCTGGGAGAGATGTACCTCATCTTATAAGGAGGCTGGGAGATATACCTCACCTTATAAGGAGGCTGTGATATATACCTCACCTTATAAAACGGCTGGGATATATACTTCACCTTTATAAGGAGGCTGGGAGAGATGTACATCACCTTATAAGTTGACTGGGAGAGATATGCTTCACCTTATATTGAGGCTGGGAGAGATACCTCACCTTTAAAAGAGGCTGGGAGAAATACTTCTCCTTATATGGAGGCTGGGAGATATACTTCACCTTATATAGAGGCTGGGAGATATACCTCACCTTATAGAGAGGGTGGGAGATATACCTCACCTTATAAGGAGGCTGGGAGATATACCTCACCTTATAAAGAGGCTGGGAGATATACCTCACCTTATAAGGAGGCTGGGAGATATACCTCACCTTATAAGGAGGCTGGGAGATATACCTCACCTTATAAGGAGGCTGGGAGATATACCTCACCTTATAAGGAGGCTGGGAGATATACCTCACCTTATAAAGAGGCTGGGAGATATATACCTCACCTTATAAGGAGGCTGGGAGATATACTTCACCTTATAAGGAGGCTGGGAGATATACCTCACCTTACAAGGAGGCTGGGAGATATACCTCACCTTATAATGAGGCTGGGAGAGATATAATTCACCTTATAAGCAAGCTGGGAGATATACCTCACCTAATAAGGAGGCTGGGAGATATATTCACCAAATAGGCTGGGAGATATACNCACCCTATAAGGAGGCTGGGAGATATACCTCACCTTATAGGAGGCTGGGAGATATACCTCACCTTATAAGGAGGCTGGGAGATATACCTCACCTTATAAGGAGGCTGGGAGATATACCTCACCTTATAAGGAGGCTGGGAGATATACCTCACCTTACATGGAGGCTGGGAGATATACCTCACCTTATAAGGAGGCTGGGAGATATACCTCACCTTACAAGGAGGCTGGGAGATATACCTCACCTTATATAGAGGCTGGGAGAGATATAATTCTCCTTATAACGAAGCTGGGAGATATACCTCACCTTATAAGGAGGTTGGGAGATTTACCCCACCTTATAAAGAGGCTGGGAGAGATATACTTCACCTTATAAAGAGGCTGGGAGATATACCTCACCTTATAAGGAGGCTGGGAGATATACCTCACCTTATATGGAGGCTGGGAGATATACCTCACCTTATAAGGAGGCTGGGAGATATACCTCACCTTATAAATAAGCTGGGAGATATACCTCACCTTATAAGGAGGCTGGCAGATATATCTCCCGTTGTAAAGAGGCTGGGAGATATACCTCACCTTATAAGGAGGCTGGGAGATATACCTCACCTTAAAAAGAGGCAGGATATATACCTCACCTTAAAAAGAGGTAGGGATATATACCTCACCTTATAAAGAGGCTGGGAGATATACCTCACCATATATGGAGACTTGGAGAGATACCTCACCTTACAAGGAGGCTGGGAGATATACCTCACCGTATAAGGAGGCTGGGAGATATACCTCACCTTATAAAGAGGCTGGGATATATACCTCACCTTATACAGAGGCTGGGAGATTTATACCTCAAATTATAATGAGGCTGGAGATATACCTCACCTTAAAAGGAGGCTGAGGGATATACCTCACCATATAAGGAGGCTGAGAGATATACCTCACCTTATATAGGGGCTGGGAGAGATATAATTCTCCTTATAAGGAAGCTGGGAGATATACCTCACCCTATAAGAAGGCTGGGAGATATACCTCACCTTATAAAAAGGCTGGGATATATACCTCACATTATAAAGAGGCTGGGAGATATATACCTCACCTTATAAGGAGGCTGGGAGATATACCTTATCTTATAAGGAGGCTGAGGGATATACCTCACCTTATATAGGGGCTGGGAGAGATATAATTCTCCTTAAAAGGAAGCTGGGAGATATACCTCACCCTATAAGAAGGCTGGGAGATATACCTCACCTTATAAAAGGCTGGGATATATACCTCACATTATAAAGAGGCTGGGAGATATATACCTCACCTTATAAGGAGGCTGGGAGATATACCTTACCTTATAAGGAGGCTGAGGGATATACCTCACCTTATATAGGGGCTGGGAGAGATATAATTCTCCTTAAAAGGAGCTGGGAGATATACCTCACCCTATAAGAAGGCTGGGAGATATACCTCACCTTATAAAGAGGCTGGGATATATACCTCACATTATAAAGAGGCTGGGAGATATTTACCTCACCTTATAAGGAGGCTGGGAGATATACCTTATCTTATAAGGAGGCTGAGGGATATACCTCATCATATAAGGGGGCTGGGATATATACCTCACCTTATGTAGAGGCTGGGAGAGATATAATTCTCCTTATAAGGAAGCTGGGAGATATACCTCACCATATAATGTGGCTGGGAGATATACCTCACCTAATATAGAGGCTGGGAGAGATATAATTCTCCTTATAAGGAAGCTGGGAGATATACCTCACCTTATAAGGAGGTTGGGAGATTTACCCCACCTTACAAAAAGGCTGGGAGAGATATAATTCACCTTTTATAGAGGCTGGGAGATATACCTCACCTTATAAGGAGGCTTTGAGACATACATCACCTTACAAAGAGGCTGGGAGATATACCTCACCTTATAAGGAGGCTGGGAGATATACCTCCCCTTATAAGTAGGCTCGGAGATATACCGCACCTTATAAAGAGACTAGGAGAGATATAATTCTCCTTATAAGGAAGCTGGGAGATATATACCTCCCCATATAAGGAGGCTGGGAGAGATACCTCACCTTACATGGAGGCTGGGAGATATGCCTCACCCTAAAAGGATGATGGGAGATATACCTCACCTTATAAAGAGGCTTGGAGAGATATACTTTACATTATATGGAGGCTGGGAGATATATTTCACCTTATAAGGAAGCTGGGAGAGATTCCTCACCTTATATAGAGGCTGGGAGAGATATAATTCTCCTTATAAGGATGCTGGGAGATATATACCTCCCCATATAAGGAGGCTGGGAGAGATACCTCACCTTACAATTAGGCTGGGAGATGTGCCTCACCCTAAAAGGAGGATGGGAGATATACCTCACCTTATAAAGAGGCTGGAGAGATATACTTCACATTATAAGGAGGCTGGGAGATATATTTCACCTTATAAGGAAGCTGGGAGAGATACCTCACCTTATAAGGAGGATGGGAGTTATACTTCACCTTATAAAGAGGCTGGGATATATACCTCCCCTTATAAAGAAGCTGCTAGATATATACCTCAGCTTATAAGGAGGCTGGGAGACATACTTCACCTTATAAGGAGGCTGGGAGATATATCTCACCTTACAAGGAGGCTGGGAGATATACCTCACCTTATAAGGAGGCTGAAGGATAAACCCACCTTATAAGGAGGCTGGGAGATATACCTTACCTTATATAGAGGTTGGGAGAGATATAATTCTCCTTATAAGGAAGCTGGGAGATATACCTCACCTTATAAGGAGGTTGGGATATTTACCCCACCATATAAAGAGGCTGGGGAGATATACTTCTCCTTATAAAGAGGCTGGGAGATATTCCTCACCTTATAAGGAGGCTGGGAGAGATCCCTCACCTTACAAGGAGGCTGAGAGATATACCTCACCCTATAAGGAGGCTGGGAGATATACCTCACCTTATAAAGAGGCTGGGATATATACCTCACCTTATACAGAGGCTGGGAGATTTATACCTCTCATTTTAATGAGGCTGGGAGATATACCTCACCTTAAAAGGAGGCTGAGATATATACCTCACCATATAAGGAGGCTAACAGATATACCTCACCTTATATAGAGGCTGGAAGAGATATATTTCTCCATATAAGGAAGCTGGGAGATATACCTCACCATATAAGGAGGCTGGGAGATATACCTCACCTTATATAGAGGCTGGGAGAGATATAATTCTCCTAAAAAGGAAGTTGGGAGATATACCTCACCCTATAAGAAGGCTGGGAGATATACCTCACCTTATAAAAAGGCTGGGATATATACCTCACATTATAAAGAGGCTGGGAGATATACCTCACCTTGTAAGGAGGCTGGGAGATATACCTGATCTTATAAGGAGGCTGAGGGATATACCTCATCATATAAGGGGGCTGGGATATATACCTAACCTTATATAGAGGCTGGGAGAGATGTAATTATCCTTATAAGGAAGCTTTTAGATATACCTCACCATATAATGAGGCTGGGAGATATACCTCACCTAATATAGAGGCTGGGAGAGATATAATTCTCCTTATAAGGAAGCTGGGAGATATACCTCACCTTATAAGGAGGTAGGGAGATTTACCCCACCTAATAAAAAGGCTGGGAGAGATATACTTCACCTTATAAAGAGGCTGGGAGATATACCTCACCTTATAAGGAGGCTTTGAGATATACATCACCTTTCAAAGAGGCTGGGAGATATACCTCACCTTATAAGGAGGCTGGGAGATATACCTCCCCTTATAAGTAGGCTCGGAGATATACCTCACCTTATAAAGAGACTGGGAGAGATATAATTCTCCTTATAAGGAAGCTGGGAGATATATACCTCCCCATATAAGGAGGCTGGGAGAGATACCTCACCTTACCTGGAGGCTGGGAGATATGCCTCACCCTAAAAGGAGGATGGGAGATATACCTCACCTTATAAAGAGGCTTGGAGAGATATACTTCACATTATAAGGAGGCTAGGAGATATATTTCTCTTTATATGGAAGCTGGGAGAGATACCTCACCTTATATAGAGGCTGGGAGAGATATAATTCTCCATATAAGGAAGCTGGGAGATATATACCTCCCCATATAAGGAGGCTGGGAGAGATACCTCACCTTACAAGGAGGCTGGGAGATATGCCTCACCCTAAAAGGAGGATGAGAGATATACCTCACCTTATAAGGAGGCTGGGAGACATACTTCACCTTATAAGGAGGCTGGGAGATATATCTCACCTTACAAGGAGGCTGGGAGATATACCTCACCTTTTAAGGAGGCTGAGGGATATACCCACCTTATAAGGAGGCTGGGAGATATACCTTACCTTATGTAGAGGTTGGGAGAGATATATTTCTGCTTATAAGGAAGCAGGGAGATTTACCTCACCTTATAAGGAGGTTGGGAGATTTACCCCACCATATAAAGAGGTTGGGAGAGATATACTTCTCCTTATAAAGAGGCTTGGAGATATTCCTCACCTTACAAGGAGGCTGGGAGATATACCTCACCATATAAGGAGGCTGGGAGATATACCTTACCTTATAAAGAGGCTGGGATATATACATCATCTTATAAAGAGGCTGGGAGATATATACCTCACCTTATAAGGAGGCTGGGAGATATACTTCACATTATCAGGACTGTGGGAGATATACCTCACCTTACAAGGAGGCTCGGAGGTATACTTCACCTTATAAGAAGGCTGAGGGATATACCTCACCTTATAAAGAGGCTGGGAGATATACCTCACCTTATATAGACGCTGGGAGTGATATAATTCTCCTTATAAGGAAGCTGGCAGATATACCTCACCTTATAAGGAGGTTGGGAGATTTACCCCACCTTATAAAGAGGCTGGGAGAGATATACTTCACCTTATAAAGAGGTTGGGAGATATACCTCACCTTATCAGGAGGCTGTTAGATATACTTCACCTTATAAGGAGGCTGGGAGATATACCTCACCTTATAAGTAGGCTGGGAGATATACCTCACCTTATAAAGTGGCTGGGAGATATATACAAAACCCTATAAGGAGGCGGGGAGATATACTTCACCTTATAAGGAGGCTGGGAGATATACCTCACCTTATAAGGAGGTTGGGAGATTTACCCCACCTTATAAAGAGGAAGGAGAGATATACTTCACTTTATAAAGAGGCTGGGAGATGTAACTCACCTTATAAGGAGGCTGTTTGATATACTTCACCTTATAAGGAGGCCGGGATATATACATCACCTTATAAAGAGGCTGGGAGATATATACCTCACCTTATTAGGAGGCTGGGAAATATTCTTCACATTATCAGGAGGCTGGGAGATATACCTCACCTTATAAAGAGGCTGGGATATATACATCACCAAATAAAGAGGATGGGAGATATATACCTCGCCATATAAGGAGGCTGGGAGAGATACCTCAACTTACAAGGAGGCTGGGAGATATACCTCACCCTAAAAGGAGGCTGGGAGATATACCTCACGTTGTAAAGGGGCTTGGAGATATACCTCACCTTTATAAGGAGGTTTGGAGAGATATACCTCACCTTATTAGGATGCTGGAAGATATAACTCACCTTATAAAGAGGCTGGGAGATATACCTCACCTTATAAGGAGGCTGGGAGAGATACCTCACCTTACAAGGAGGCTGGGAGATATACCTCACCCTATAAGGAGGCTTGGAGATATACCTTACCCTATAAAGAGGCTGGGATATATACATCATCATATAAAGAGGCTGGGAGATATATACCTCACCTTATAAGGAGGCTGTGAGATATACTTCACATTATCAGGAGGGTGGGAGATATACCTCTCCTTACAAGGAGGCTCGGAGATATACTTCACCTTATAAGGAGGCTGAGGGATATACCTCACCTTATAAAGAGGCTGGGAGATATACCTCACCTTATATAGAGGCTGGGAGTGATATAATTCTCCTTATAAGGAAGCTGGGAGATATACCTCACCTAATAAGGAGGTTGGGAGATTTACCCCACCTTATGAAAAGGCTGGGAGAGATATACTTCACCTTATTAAGAGGCTGGGAGATATACCTCACCTTATGAGGAGGCTGTTAGATATTCTTCACCTTATTAGGAGGCTGGGAGATATACCTCACCTTATAAGTAGGCTGGGAGATATACCTCACCTTATAAAGAGGCTGGGAGATATATAACTAACCTTATAAGGAGGCTGGGAGATATACTTCACCTTATAAGGAGGCTGGGAGATATACCTCACCTTATAAGGAGGCTGAGGGATTTACCTCACCTTATAAGGAGGCTGGGATATATACCTCTTCTTATATAGAGGCTGGGAGAGATATAATTCTCTTTATAAGGAAGCTGGGCGATATACCTCACCTTATAAGGAGGATGGGAGATTTACCCCACCTTATAAAGAGGAAAGAGAGATATACTTCACTTTATAAAGTGGCTGGGAGATGTACCTCACCTTATAAGGAGGCTGTTAGATATACTTCACCTTATAAGGAGGCTGGGATATATACATCACCTTATAAAGAGGCTGGAAGATATATACCTCACCTTATAAGGGGGCTGGGAGATATATACCTCCCCATATAAGGAGGCTGGGAGAGATACCTCACCTTACAAGGAGGCTGGGAGATATGTCTCACCCTAAAAGGAGGCTGGGAGATATACCTCACGTTGTAAAGAGGCTTGGAGTTTTACCTCACCTTTATAAGGAGGCTTGGAGAGATATACCTCACCTTATTAGGAGGCTGGAAGATATAACTCACCTTATAAGGAGGCTGGGAGATATACCTTACATTATAAAGCGGCTGGGATATATACCTCACCTTATAAAGAGGCTGGGAGATATATACCTCACCCTATAAAGAGGCTAGGAGATATACTTCACATCATAAGGAGGCTAGAAGTTGTACCCCACCTTATAAAGAGGCTGAAAGAGATACACTTCACCTTATAAAGAGGGTGGGAGATATACTTCACCTCATTAAGTGGCTGGGAGATATACCTCACCATACACGGAGGCTGGGAGATATACCTCTCCTTATAAGGAGGCTGAGGGATATACCTCACTTTATAAGGAGGCTGGGAGATATACCTCACCTTATATAGAGGCTGGGATATATACATCACCTTATAAAGAGGATGGGAGATATATAGCTCCCCATATAAGGAGGCTGGGAGAGATACCTCACCTTACAAGGCGGCTGGGAGATATACCTCACCCTAAAAGGGGGCTGGGAGATATACCTCACCTTATAAAGAGGCTAGGATATATACATCACCTTATAAAGAGGATGGGAGATATATACCTCACCTTATAAGGAGACTGGGAGATACACTTCACATTATCAGGAAGCTGGGAGATATACCTCACCTTACAAGGAGTCTGGGAGATATACCTCACCTTATAAGGAGGCTGAGGGTTATACCTCACCTTATACGGAGGCTGGGAGATATACCTCACCTTATATAGATACCTCACCTTATAAGGAGGATGGGAGATATACCTCACCTTATAAGGAGGCTGGGAGATATACCTCATCCTATTAGGAGGTCTGGGAGATATACCTCACATTATAAAGAGGCTGGGATATATACCTCACCTTATATAGAACCTGGGAGATATATACCTCACCTTATAAGGAGGCTGGGAGACATACTTCACCTTATAAGGAGGCTGGGAGATATACCTCACCTTACAAGGAGGCTGGGAGATATACCTCACCTTATAAGGAGGCTGAGGGATATACCTCACATTATAAGGAGGCTGGGAGATATACCTCACCTTATATAGAGGATGGGAGAGATATAATTCTCCTTATAAGGAAGCTGGGAGATATACCTCACCTGATAAGGAGGTTGGGAGATTTAACCCACCTTATAAAGAGGCTGGGAGAGATATACTTCTCCTTATAAAGAGGCTGGGAGATATACCTCACGGTATAAGGAGGCTGGGAGATATACCTCACCTTACAAGGAGGCTGGGGGATATACCCCACACTATAAGGAGGCTGGGAGATATACCTTACCTTACAAGTAGGCTGGGAGATATACCTCACCTTAACAGGAGTCTGTTAGATATACTTCACCTTATAAGGAGGCTGGGAGATATACCTCACCTTACAAGTAGGCTGGGAGATATACCTCACCTTAACAGGAGTCTGTTAGATATACTTCACCTTATAAGGAGGCTGGGAGATATACCTCGCCTTATAAGTAGGCTGGGAGATATACCTCACCTTATAAAGAGGGTGGGAGATATATACCTCACCTTATTAAAAGGCTGGGAGATATGCGTCACCTTTTTTGAGGCTGGGAGATATACCTCAACTTGCAAGGAGGCTGGGAGATATACCTCACCATATAAGGAGACTGAGGGATATATACTCACCTTATAAGGAGGCTGGGAGATATACTTCACCTTATAAGGAGGCTGGGAGATATGCCTCACCTTACAAGGAGGCTGGGAGATATACCTCACCTTATAAGGAGACTGAGGGATATACCTCACCTTATAAGGAGGCTGGGAGATATACCTCACCTTATATAGAGGCTGGGAGAGATATAATTCTCCTTATAAGGAAGCTGGGAGATATACCTCACCTTATAAGGAGGTTGGGAGATTTACCCCACCTTATAAAGAGGCTGGAAGAGATATACTTCACCTTATAAAGAGGCTGGGAGATATACCTCACCTTATAAGGAGGCTGGGAGAGATACCTCACCTTACAAGGAGGCTGGGAGATATACCTCACCCTGTAAGGAGGCTGGGAGATATACCTCACCTTATAAGGAGGTTGGGAGATTTACCCTACCTTATAAAGAGGCTGGGAGAGATATACTTCACCGTATAAAGAGGCTGGGAGACATACCTCACCTTATAAGGTGGCTGGGAGAGATACCTCACCTTGCAAGGAGGCTGGGAGATATACCTCACCATATAAGGAGTCTGTTAGATATAATTCACATTAAAAGAGGCTGGGAGATATACCTCACCTTATAAGTAGGCTGGGAGATATAACTCACCTCATAAAGAGACTGGGAGATATACCTCACGCTTTATAAGGAGGCTGGGAGAGATATACCTCACCTTATTAAAAGGCTGGGAGATATACGTCACCTTTTTTGGAGGCTGGGAGATATACCTCACCTTATATGGAGGCTGGGAGATACACCTCACCTTATACAGAGGCTGGGAGAGATACATCACCTTTTAAAGAGGCTGGGAGATATACCCCGCCTTATAAAGAGTCGGGGAGAGATTTCCTTCACCTTATAAAAAGGCTGGGAGATATACCTCAACTTATAAGGAGGTTGTTAGATAAACTTCACCTTATAAGGAGGCTGGGAGATATCCCTCACCTTATAAGTAGGCTGGGAGATATACCTCACCTTATAAAGAGGCTGGGAGATATATACCTCACCTTATAAGGAGGCTGGGAGATATACATCACCTTATAAGGAGGCTGGGAGATATACCTCACCTTACATGCAGGCTGGGAGATATACCTCACCTTATAAGGAGGCTGGGAGATATACCTCACCTTATATAGAGGCTGGGAGAGATATAATTCTCCTTATTAGGAAGCTGGGAGATATACCTCACCCTATAAGAAGGCTGGGAGATATACCTCACCTTATAAAGAGGCTGGGATATATACCTCACATTATAAAGAGACTGGGAGATATATACCTCGCCTTAAAAGGAGGCTGGGAGATATACCTCACCTTACAAAGAGGCTGGGAGATATACCTCACCTTATATAGAGGCTAGGAGAGATATAATTCTCCTTATAACGAAGCTGGGAGATATACCTCACCTTAAAAGGAGGTTGGGAGATTTACCCCACCTTATAAAGAGGCTGGGAGAGATATACTTCACCTTATAAAGAGGCTGGGAGTTATACCTCACCTTACAAGGATGCTGGGAGATATACCTCACCTTATAAGTAGGCTGGGAGATATACTTCACCTTATACAGTGGCTGGGATATATACCTCACCTTTATAAGGAGGCTTGGAGAGATATACCTCACCTTATTAGGAGGCTGGGAGATATACCTCACCTTATAAGGAGGCTGGGAGATATACCTCACCTTAAAAGGGAGCTGGGAGATATACCTCACGATATAAATAAGCTGGGAGATATAACTCACCTTATACAGTGGCTGGGATATATACCTCACCTTTATTAGGAGGCTGGGAGATATACCTCACCTTTATAAGGAGGCTTGGAGAGATATACCTCACCTTATTAGGAGGCTGGGAGATATACCTCACCATATAAGGAGGCTGGGAGATATACCTCACCTTATATAGAGGCTGGGAGAGATATAATTCTCCTTATTAGGAAGCTGGGAGATATACCTCACCCTATAAGAAGGCTGGGAGATATACCTCACCTTATATAGAGGCTGGGATATACACCTCACATTATAAAGAGACTGGGAGATATATACCTCGCCTTAAAAGGAGGCTGGGAGATATACCTCACCTTATAAGGAGGCTGAGGGATATACCTCATCATATAAGGGGGCTGGGATATATAAATCACCTTATATAGAGGCTGGGAGAGATATAATTCTCCTTATAAGGAAGCTGGGAGATATACCTCACCATATAATGAGGCTGGGAGATATACCTCATCTTATAAAGAGGCTGGGAGAGATATACTTCACCTTATAAGGAGGCTGGGAGATATTCCTCACCTTATAAGGAGGCTGGGAATAGATATACTTCACCTTATAAGAAAGCTGGGAGATATACATCACCTTATATAGAGGCTGGGAGAGATATACTTCTCCTTAAAAGGAGCTGGGAGATATAACTCACCTCATAAGAGGCTTGGAGATACACCTCACCTTATAAGGAGGCAGGAAGATATACCTCACATTATAAGGAGGCTTGGAGATATATCTCACTTTATAAGGAGGCTGGGAGATATACCCCACCTTATAAAGTGTCTGGGAGAGATGTACTTCACCTTATAAATAGGCTGGGAGATATACCTCACCTTATAAGGAGGTTGTTAGATACACTTCACCTTATAAGGAGGCTGGGAGATATACATCACCTTATTAGTAGGCTGGGAGATATACCTCACCTTATAAAGAGGCTGGGAGATATATACCTCACCTTATAAGGAGGCTGGGAGATATACATCACCTTATAAGGAGGCTGGGAGATATATCTCACCTTACAAGGAGGCTGGGAGATATACCTCACCTTATAAGGAGGCTGAGGGATATACCTCACCTTATAAGGAGGCTGGGAGATATACCTCGACTTACAAGGAGGCTGGGAGATATACCTCACCTTATATAGAGGCTGGGAGAGATATAATTCTCCTTATAACGAAGCTGGGAGATATACCTCACCTTATAAGGAGGTTGGGAGATTTACCCCACCTTATAAAGAGGCTGGGAGAGATATACTTCACCTTATAAAGAGGCTGGGAGATATACCTCACCTTACAAGGAGGCTGGGAGATATACCTCACCTTATAAGTAGGCTGGGAGATATACCTCCCCTTATAAGTAGGCTGGGAGATATACCTCACCTTATAAAGAGGCTGGGAGATATATACCTCACCTTATAAGGAGGCTGGGAGATATACATCACCTTATAAGGAGGCTGGGAGATATACGTCTGCTCCCATGGAGGCTGAGGGATATACCTCACCTTATAAGGAGGCAGGGAGATATACCTCACCTTACAAGGAGGCTGGGAGCTATACCTCACCTTATATAGAGGCTGGGAGAGATATAATTCTCCTTATAACGAAGCTGGGAGATATACCTCACCTTATAAGGAGGTTGGGAGATTTACCCCACCTTATAAAGAAGCTGGGAGAGATATACTTCACCTTATAAAGAGGCTGGGAGATATACCTCACCTTACAAGGAGGCTGGGAGATATACCTCACCTTATAAGTAGGCTGGGAGATATACCTCACCTTATACAGTGGCTGGGATATATACCTCACCTTTATAAGGAGGCTTGGAGAGATATACCTCACCTTATTAGGAGGCTGGGAGATATACCTCACCTTATATGGAGGCTGGGAGATATACCTCACCTTATAAGGAGGCTGGGAGATATACCTCACCTTATAAATAAGCTGGGAGATATACCTCGCCTTATAAGGAGGCTGGGAGATATACCTCCCGTTGTAAAGAGGCTGGGAGATATACCTCACCTTATAAGGAGGCTGGGAGATATACCTCACCATAAAAAGAGGCAGGGATATATACCTCACCTTAAAAAGAGGCAGGGATATATACCTCACCTTATAAAGAGGCTGGGAGATATACCTCACCTTATATGGAGACTGGGAGAGATACCTCACCTTATAAAGAGGCTGGGATATATACCTCACCTTATACAGAGGCTGGGAGATTTATACCTCTCATTTTAATGAGGCTGGGAGATATACCTCACCTTAAAAGGAGGCTGAGGGATATACCTCACCATATAAGGAGGCTGGGAGATATACCTCACCTTATATAGAGGCTGGGAGAGATATATTTCTCCTTATAAGGAAGCTGGGAGATATACCTTACCTTATAAGGAGGCTGAGGGATATACCTCATCATATAAGGGGGCTGGGATATATACCTCACCTTACATAGAGGCTGGGAGAGATATAATTCTCCTTATAAGGAAGCTGGGAGATATACCTCACCATATAATGAGGCTGGGAGATATACCTCACCTAAGATTGTGGCTGGGAGAGATATAATTCTCCTTATAAGGAAGCTGGGAGATATACCTCACCTTATAAGGAGGTTGGGAGATTTACCCCACCTTATAAAAAGGCTGGGAGAGATATACTTCACCTTATAAAGAGGCTGGGAGATATACCTCACCTTATAAGGAGGCTTTGAGACATACATCACCTTACAAGAAGGCTGGGAGATATACTTCACCTTATCAGGAGGCTGGGAGATATACTTCACCTTATAAAGAGGCTGGGAGATATACCTCACCTTATAAGGAGGCTTTGAGACATACAGCACCTTACAAAGAGGCTGGGAGATATACTTCACCTTATCAGGAGGCTGGGACATATACCTCACCTTACAAGGAGGCTGAGGGATATACCTCACCTTTTATGGAGGCTGGGATATATACCTCACCTTATATTGTGGCTGGGAGAGATATAATTCTCCTTATAAGAAAGCTGGGAGATATACCTCACCTTATAAGGAGGCTGTTAGATATACTTCACCTTATAAGGAGGCTGTTAGATATACTTCACCTTTATAAGGAGGCTTGGAGATATATACCTCACCATATTAGGAAGCTGGGAGATATACCTCACCTTATTTGGACGCTGGGAGATATACCTCACCATATAAGGAGGCTGGGAGATATACCTCACCTTATAAAGAGGCTGGGAGATATACCTCACCATATTAGGAAGCTGGGAGATATACCTCACCTTATTTGGACGCTGGGAGAGATACCTCACCTTACAAGGAGGGTGGAAGATTTACCTCACCTTATAAAGAGGCTGGAAGAGATATACTTCACCTTGTAAGGAGGCTGGGAGATAAACCTCACCTTATAAGGAGGCTGGGAGAGATATACTTCACCGTAAAAGAAAGCTGGGAGATATACCTCACCTTATAAGTAGGCTGGGAGATATACTTCACCTTATCAAGAGGCTGGGAGATATACCTCACCTTACAAGGAGGCTGAGGGATATACCTCACCTTTTATGGAGGCTGGGATATATACCTCACCTTATATTGAGGCTGGGAGAGATATAATTCTCCTTATAAGAAAGCTGGGAGATATACCTCACCTTATAAGGAGGCTGTTAGATATACTTCACCTTATAAGGAGGCTGTTAGATATACTTCACCTTTATAAGGAGGCTTGGAGATATATACCTCACCATATTAGGAAGCTGGGAGATATACGTCACCTTTTTTGGAGGCTGGGATATATACCTCACCTTGTAAGGAGGCTGGGAGATATACCTCACCTTATAAGGAGACTGAGGGATATATACCTCGCCTTTTATGGAGGGTGAGAGATATACTTCACCTTATAAGGAGGCTGGGAGATATACCTCACCTTACAAGGAGGCTCGGAGATATACCTCACTTTATAAAGAGGGTGGGAGATATATTCTTCACCTTATAATGAGGCTGGGAGATATACTTCACCTTATAAGGAGGCTGGGAGACATACCTCACCTTACAAGGAGGCTGGAAGATATACTTCACCTTATAAGGAGACTGAGGGATATACCTCACCTTATAAGGAGGCTGGGAGATATACCTCACCTTATATAGAGGCTGCTAGAGATATAATTCTCCTTATAAGGAAGCTGGGAGATATACCTTACCTTATAAGGAGGTTGGGAGATTTACCCCACCTTATAAAGAGGCTGGAAGAGATATACTTCACCTTATAAAGACGGCTGGGAGATAAACATCACCTTATAAGGAGGCTGGGAGATATACCTCACCTTACATGGAGGCTGGGAGATATACCTCACCTTAAAAGGAGGCTGGGAGATATACCTCACCTTACAAGGAGGCTGGGAGATATACCTCACCTTATATAGAGGCTGGGAGAGATATAATTCTCCTTATAACGAAGCTGGGAGATATACCTCACCTTATAAGGAGGTTGGGAGATTTACCCCACCTTATAAAGAGGCTGGGAGAGATATACTTCACCTTATAAAGAGTCTGGGAGATATACCTCACCTTATTAGGAGGCTGGGAGATACACCTCACCTTATATGGAGGCTGGGAGATATACCTCACCTTATAAGGAGGCTGGGAGATATACCTCACCTTATAAATAAGCTGGGAGATATACCTCGCCTTATAAGGAGGCTGGCAGATATATCTCCCGTTGTAAAGAGGCTGGGAGATATACCTCACCTTATAAGGAGGCTGGGAGATATACCTCACCTTAAAAAGAGGCAGGGATATATACCTCACCTTAAAAAGAGGTAGGGATATATACCTCACCTTATAAAGAGGCTGGGAGATATACCTCACCATATATGGAGACTTGGAGAGATACCTCACCTTACAAGGAGGCTGGGAGATATACCTCACCCTATAAGGAGGCTGGGAGATATACCTCACCTTATAAAGAGGCTGGGATATATACCTCACCTTATACAGAGGCTGGGAGATTTATACCTCTCATTTTAATGAGGCTGGAGATATACCTCACCTAAAAAGGAGGCTGAGGGATATACCTCACCATATAAGGAGGCTGAGAGATATACCTCACCTTATATAGGGGCTGGGAGAGATATAATTCTCCTTAAAAGGAAGCTGGGAGATATACCTCACCCTATAAGAAGGCTGGGAGATATACCTCACCTATTAAAAAGGCTGGGATATATACCTCACATTATAAAGAGGCTGGGAGATATATACCTCACCTTATAAGGAGGCTGGGAGATATACCTTATCTTATAAGGAGGCTGAGGGATATACCTCACCTTATATAGGGGCTGGGAGAGATAAAATTCTCCTTAAAAGGAAGCTGGGAGATATACCTCACCCTATAAGAAGGCTGGGAGATATACCTCACCTTATAAAAAGGCTGGGATATATACCTCACATTATAAAGAGGCTGGGAGATATATACCTCACCTTATAAGGAGGCTGGGAGATATACCTTATCTTATAAGGAGGCTGAGGGATATACCTCATCATATAAGGGGGCTGGGATATATACCTCACCTTATATAGAGGCTGGGAGAGATATAATTCTCCTTATAAGGAAGCTGGGAGATATACCTCACCTTATAAGGAGGTTGGGAGATTTACCCCACCTTACAAAAAGGCTGGGAGAGATATAATTCACCTTATAAAGAGGCTGGGAGATATACCTCACCTTATAAGGAGGCTTTGAGACATACATCACCTTACAAAGAGGCTGGGAGATATACCTCACCTTATAAGGAGGCTGGGAGATATACCTCCCCTTATAAGTAGGCTCGGAGATATACCTCATCTTATAAAGAGACTAGGAGAGATATAATTCTCCTTATAAGGAAGCTGGGAGATATATACCTCCCCATATAAGGAGGCTGGGAGAGATACCTCACCTTACAATTAGGCTGGGAGATGTGCCTCACCCTAAAAGGAGGATGGGAGATATACCTCACCTTATAAAGAGGCTTGGAGAGATATACTTCACATTATAAGGAGGCTGGGAGATATATTTCACCTTATAAGGAAGCTGGGAGAGATACCTCACCTTATAAGGAGGATGGGAGTTATACTTCACCTTATATAGAGGCTGGGAGATATACCTCACCTTATAAGGAGGCTGAGGGATAAACCCACCTTATAAGGAGGCTGGGAGATATACCTTACCTTATATAGAGGTTGGGAGAGATATAATTCTCCTTATAAGGAAGCTGGGAGATAAACCTCACCTTAGAAGGAGGTTGGGATATTTACCCCAATATATAAAGAGGCTGGGAGAGATATACGTCTCCTTATAAAGAGGCTGGGAGATATTCCTCACCTTATAAGGAGGCTGGGAGAGATACCTCACCTTTCAAGGAGGCTGGGAGATATACCTCACCCTATAAGGAGGCTGGGAGATATACCTCACCTTATAAAGAGGCTGGGATATATACCTCACCTTATACAGAGGCTGGGAGATTTATACCTCTCATTTTAATGAGGCTGGGAGATATACCTCACCTTAAAAGGAGGCTAACAGATATACCTCACCTTATATAGAGGCTGGAAGAGATATATTTCTCCTTATAAGGAAGCTGGGAGATATACCTCACCATATAAGGAGGCTGGGAGATATACCTCAGCTTATAAAAAGGCTGGGATATATACCTCACATTATAAAGAGGCTGGGAGATATATACCTCACCTTATAAGGAGGCTGGGAGATATACCTTATCTTATAAGGAGGCTGAGGGATATACCTCATCATATAAGGGGGCTGGGATATATACCTAACCTTATATAGAGGCTGGGAGAGATGTAATTCTCCTTATAAGGAAGCTGGGAGATATACCTCACCATATAATGAGGCTGGGAGATATACCTCACCTAATATAGAGGCTGGGAGAGATATAATTCTCCTTATAAGGAAGCTGGGAGATATACCTCACCTTATACGGAGGTAGGGAGATTTACCCCACCTTATAAAAAGGCTGGGAGAGAAATACTTCACCTTGTAAAGAGGCTGGGAGATATACCTCACCTTATAAGGAGGCTTTGAGATATACATCACCTTACAAAGAGGCTGGGAGATATACCTCACCTTATAAGGAGGCTGGGAGATATACCTCCCCTTATAAGTAGGCTCGGAGATATACCTCACCTTATAAAGAGACTGGGAGAGATATAATTCTCCTTATAAGGAAGCTGGGAGATATATACCTCCCCATATAAGGAGGCTGGGAGAGATACCTCACCTTACATGGAGGCTGGGAGATATGCCTCACCCTAAAAGGAGGATGGGAGATATACCTCACCTTATAAAGAGGCTTGGAGAGATATACTTCACATTATAAGGAGGCTAGGAGATATATTTCACCTTATATGGAAGCTGGGAGAGGTACCTCACCTTATATAGAGGCTGGGAGAGATATAATTCTCCATATAAAGAAGCTGGGAGATATATACCTCCCCATATAAGGAGGCTGGGAGAGATACCTCACCTTACAAGGAGGCTGGGAGATATGCCTCACCCTAAAAGGAGGATGGGAGATATACCTCACCTTATAAAAAGGCTTGGAGAGATATACTTCACATTATAAGGAGGATGGGAGTTATACTTCACCTTATAAAGAGGCTGGGATATATACCTCACCTTATAAAGAAGCTGCTAGATATATACCTCACCTTATAAGGAGGCTGGGAGACATACTTCACCTTATAAGGAGGCTGGGAGATATATCTCACCTTACAAGGAGGCTGGGAGATATACCTCACCTTAAGAGGAGGCTGAGGGACATACCCACCTTATAAGGAGGCTGGGAGATATACCTTACCTTATGTAGAGGTTGGGAGAGATATATTTCTCCTTATAAGGAAGCAGGGAGATTTACCTCACCTTATAAGGAGGTTGGGAGATTTACCCCACCATATAAAGAGGTTGGGAGAGATATACTTCTCCTTTTAAAGAGGCTGGGAGATATTCCTCACCTTATAAGGAGGCTGGGAGAGATGCCTCACCTTACAAGGAGGCTGGGAGATATACCTCACCATATAAGGAGGCTGGGAGACATACTTCACATTATCAGGACTGTGGGAGATATACCTCACCTTACAAGGAGGCTCGGAGATATACTTCACATTATCAGGACTGTGGGAGATATACCTCACCTTACAAGGAGGCTGGGAGATATACCTCACCTTATATAGAGGCTGGGAGTGATATAATTCTCCTTATAAGGAAGCTGGCAGATATACCTCACCTTACAAGGAGGTTGGGAGATTTACCCCACCATATAAAGAGGCTGGGAGAGATATACTTCACCTTATAAAGCGGTTGGGAGATATACCTCACCTTATCAGGAGGCTGTTAGATATACTTCACCTTATAAGGAGGCTGGGAGATATACCTCACCTTATAAGTAGGCTGGGAGATATACCTCACCTTATAAAGTGGCTGGGAGATATATACAAAACCTTATAAGGAGGCGGGGAGATATACTTCACCTTATAAGGAGGCTGGGAGATATACCTCACCTTATAAGGAGGTTGGGAGATTTACCCCACCTTATAAAGAGGAAGGAGAGATATACTTCACTTTATAAAGAAGCTGGGAGATGTAACTCACCTTATAAGGAGGCTGTTTGATATACTTCACCTTATAAGGAGGCTGGGTTATATACATCACCTTATAAAGAGGCTGGGAGATATATACCTCACCTTATAAGGAGGCTGGGAAATATTCTTCACATTATCAGGAGGCTGGGAGATATACCTCACCTTATAAAGAGGCTGGGATATATAAATCACCTAATAAAGAGGATGGGAGATATATACCTCGCCATATAATGAGGCTGGGAGAGATACCTCAACTTACAAGGAGGCTGGGAGATATACCTCACCCTAAAAGGAGGCTGGGAGATATACCTCACCCTATAAGGAGGCTTGGAGATATACCTTACCCTATAAAGAGGCTGGGATATATACATCATCATATATAGAGGCTGGGAGATATATACCTCACATTATAAGGAGGCTGTGAGATATACGTCACATTATCAGGAGGGTGGGAGATATACCTCTCCTTACAAGGAGGCTCGGAGATATACTTCACCTTATAAGGAGGCTGAGGGATATACCTCACCTTATAAAGAGGCTGGGAGATATACCTCACCTTATATAGAGGCTGGGAGTGATATAATTCTCCTTATAAGGAAGCTGGGAGATATACCTCACCTAATAAGGAGGTTGGGAGATTTACCCCACCTTATGAAGAGGCTGGGAGAGATATACTTCACCTTATTAAGAGGCTGGGAGATATACCTCACCTTATGAGGAGGCTGTTAGATATACTTCACCTTATAAGGAGGCTGGGAGATATACCTCACCTTATAAGTAGGCTGGGAGATATACCTCACCTTATAAAGAGGCTGGGAGATATATACCTAACCTTATAAGGAGGCTGGGAGATATACTTCACCTTATAAGGAGGCTGGGAGATATACCTCACCTTATAAGGAGGCTGAGGGATTTACCTCACCTTATAAGGAGGCTGGGAGATATACCTCTTCTTATATAGAGGCTGGGAGAGATATAATTCTCTTTATAAGGAAGCTGGGCGATATACCTCACCTTATAAGGAGGATGGGAGATTTACCCCACCTTATAAAGAGGAAAGAGAGATATACTTCACTTTATAAAGTGGCTGGGAGATGCAACTCACCTTATAAGGAGGCTGTTAGATATACTTCACCTTATAAGGAGGCTGGGATATATACATCACCTTATAAAGAGGCTGGGAGATATATATCTCACCTTATAAGGAGGCTGGGAGATATATACCTCCCCATATAAGGAGGCTGGGAGAGATACCTCACCTTACAAGGTGGCTGGGAGATATGCCTCACCCTAAAAGGAGGCTGGGAGATATACCTCACGTTGTAAAGAGGCTTGGAGTTTTACCTCACCTTTATAAGGAGGCTTGGAGAGATATACCTCACCTTATTAGGAGGCTGGAAGATATAACTCACCTTATAAGGAGGCTGGGAGATATACCTTACATTATAAAGCGGCTGGGATATATACCTCACCTTATAAAGAGGCTGGGAGATATATACCTCACCCTATAAAGAGGCTGTGAGATATACTTCACATCATAAGGAGGCTAGAAGTTGTACCCCACCTTATAAAGAGGCTGAAAGAGATACACTTCATCTTATAAAGAGGGTGGGAGATATACTTCACCTCATAAGGTGGCTGGGAGATATACCTCACCATACACGGAGGCTGGGAGATATACCTCTCCTTATAAGGAGGCTGAGGGATATACCTCACTTTTTAAGGAGGCTGGGAAATATACCTCACCTTATATAGAGGATGGGAGAGATATATTTCTCCTTATAAGGAAGCTGGGAGATATACCTCATCTTATTAGGAGGTTGGGAGATTTAACCCACCTTAAAAAGAGGCTGGGAGAGATATAAATCTCCTTATAAGGAAGCTGGGAGATATACAACACCTTATTAGGAGGATGGGAGACTTACCCCACCTTATAAAGAGGCTGGGAGATATACCTCACCCTATAAGAAGGCTGGGAGATATACCTCACCTTATAAAGAGGCTGGGATATATACATCACCTTATAAAGAGGATGGGAGATATATAACTCCCCATATAAGGAGGCTGGGAGAGATACCTCACCTTACAAGGCGGCTGGGAGATATACCTCACCCTAAAAGGGGGCTGGGAGATATACCTCACCTTATAAAGAGGCTGGGATATATACATCACCTTATAAAGAGGATGGGAGATATATACCTCACCTTATAAGGAGGCTGGGAGATATACTTCACATTATCAGGAGGCTGGGAGATATACCTCACCTTACAAGGAGTCTGGGAGATATACCTCACCTTATAAGGAGGCTGAGGGTTATACCTCACCTTATACGGAGGCTGGGAGATATACCTCACCTTATATAGAGTCTGGGAGAGATATAATTCTCCTTATAAGGAAACTGGGTGATATACCTCACCTTATAAGGAGGCTGAGGGATATACCTTACCCTGCAAGGAGACTGGGAGATAAACCTCACCTTATATAGAGGCTGGAAGAGATATAATTCACCTTATAACGAAGCTGGGAGATACATTTCACCTTATAAGAAAGCTGGGAGATATACCTCACCTTATGAGGATGATGGGAGATATACCTCACCTTATAAAGAGGCTGGGAGAGATATACTTCACATTATAAGGAGGCTGGGAGATATATTTCACCTTATAAGGAAGCTGGGAGAGATACCTCACCTTATAAGGAGGATGGGAGATATACCTCACCTTATAAGGAGGCTGGGAGATATACCTCATCCTATAAGGAGGTCTGGGAGATATACCTCACCTTATAAAGAAGCTGGGATATATACCTCACCTTATAAAGAAGCTGGGAGATATATACCTCACCTTATAAGGAGGCTGGGAGACATACTTCACCTTATAAGGAGGCTGGGAGATATACCTCACCTTACAAGGAGGCTGGGAGATATACCTCACCTTATAAGGAGGCTGAGGGATATACCTCACATTATAAGGAGGCTGGGAGATATACCTCACCTTATATAGAGGATGGGAGAGATATAATTCTCCTTATAAGGAAGCTGGGAGATATACCTCACCTTATAAGGAGGTTGGGAGATTTACCCCACCTTATAAAGAGGCTGGGAGAGATATACTTCTCCTTATAAAGAGGCTGGGAGATATACCTCACCTTATAAGGAGGCTGGGAGAGATACCTCACCTTACAAGGAGGCTGGGAGATATACCCCACACTATAAGGAGGCTGGGAGATATACCTTACCTTACAAGTAGGCTGGGAGATATACCTCACCTTAACAGGAGTCTGTTAGATATACTTCACCTTATAAGGAGGCTGGGAGATATACCTCACCTTACAAGTAGGCTGGGAGATATACCTCACCTTAACAGGAGTCTGTTAGATATACTTCACCTTATAAGGAGGCTGGGAGATATACCTCGCCTTATAAGTAGGCTGGGAGATATACCTCACCTTATAAAGAGGCTGGGAGATATATACCTCACCTTATAAGGAGGCTGTTAGATATACTTCACCTTATAAGGAGGCTGGGTTATATACATCACCTTATAAAGAGGCTGGGAGAGATATACGTCACCTTATTAAAAGGCTGGGAGATATACGTCACCTTTTTTGAGGCTGGGAGATATACCTCAACTTGCAAGGTGGCTGGGAGATATACCTCACCATATAAGGAGACTGAGGGATATATATACTCACCTTATAAGGAGGCTTGGAGATATACTTCACCTTATAAGGAGGCTGGGAGATATGCCTCACCTTACAAGGAGGCTGGGAGATATACCTCACTTTATAAAGAGGGTGGGAGATATATTCTTCACCTTATAATGAGGCTGGGAGATATACTTCATCTTATAAGGAGGCTGGGAGACATACCTCACCTTACAAGGAGGCTGTTAGATATACCTCACCTTATAAGGAGACTGAGGGATATACCTCACCTTATAAGGAGGCTGGGAGATATACCTCACCTTATATAGAGGCTGGGAGAGATATAATTCTCCTTATAAGGAAGCTGGGAGATATACCTCACCTTATAAGGAGGTTGGGAGATTTACCCCACCTTATAAAAAGGCTGGAAGAGATATACTTCACCTTATAAAGAGGCTGGGAGATATACGTCACCTTATAAGGAGGCTGGGAGAGATACCTCACCTTACAAGGAGGCTGGGAGATATACCTCACACTGTAAGGAGGCTGGGAGATATACCTCACCTTAAAAGGAGGTTGGGAGATTTACCCTACCTTATAAAGAGGCTGGGAGAGATATACTTCACCGTATAAAGAGGCTGGGAGACATACCTCACCTTATAAGGTGGCTGGGAGAGATACCTCACCTTACAAGGAGGCTGGGAGATATACCTCACCATATAAGGAGTCTGTTAGATATAATTCACCTTATAAAGAGGCTGGGAGATATACCTCACCTTATAAGTAGGCTGGGAGATATAACTCACCTTATAAAGAGACTGGGAGATATACCTCACGCTTTATAAGGAGGCTGGGAGAGATATACCTCACCTTATTAAAAGGCTGGGAGATATACGTCACCTTTTTTGGAGGCTGGGAGATATACCTCACCTTATAAGGAGGCTGGGAGATACACCTCACCTTATACGGAGGCTGGGAGAGATACATCACCTTTTAAAGAGGCTGGGAGATATACCCCGCCTTATAAAGAGTCGGGGAGAGATATACTTCACCTTATAAAAAGGCTGGGAGATATACCTCACCTTATAAGGAGGTTGTTAGATATACTTCACCTTATAAGGAGGCTGGGAGATATACCTCACCTTATAAGTAGGCTGGGAGATATACCTCACCTTATAAAGAGGCTGGGAGATATATACCTCACCTTATAAGGAGGCTGGGAGATATACATCACCTTATAAGGAGGCTGGGAGATATACCTCACCTTACATGGAGGCTGGGAGATATACCTCACCTTATAAGGAGGCTGGGAGATATACCTCACCTTATATAGAGGCTGGGAGAGATATAATTCTCCTTATTAGGAAGCTGGGAGATATACCTCACCCTATAAGAAGGCTGGGAGATATACCTCACCTTATAAAGAGGCTGGGATATATACCTCACATTATAAAGAGACTGGGAGATATATACCTCGCCTTAAAAGGAGGCTGGGAGATATACCTCACCTTACAAAGAGGCTGGGAGATATACCTCACCTTATATAGAGGCTAGGAGAGATATAATTCTCCTTATAACGAAGCTGGGAGATATACCTCACCTTAAAAGGAGGTTGGGAGATTTACCCCACCTTATAAAGAGGCTGGGAGAGATATACTTCACCTTATAAAGAGGCTGGGAGATATACCTCACCTTACAAGGATGCTGGGAGATATACCTCACCTTATAAGTAGGCTGGGAGATATACCTCACCTTATAAAGTGGCTGGGATATATACCTCACCTTTATAAGGAGGCTTGGAGAGATATACCTCACCTTATTAGGAGGCTGGGAGATATACCTCACCTTATAAGGAGGCTGGGAGATATACCTCACCTTAAAAGGGTGCTGGGAGATATACCTCACGATATAAATAATCTGGGAGATATACCTCACCTTATACAGTGGCTGGGATATATACCTCACCTTTATTAGGAGGCTGGGAGATATACCTCACCTTTATAAGGAGGCTTGGAGAGATATACCTCACCTTATTAGGAGGCTGGGAGATATACCTCACCATATAAGGAGGCTGGGAGATATACCTCACCTTATATAGAGGCTGGTAGAGATATAATTCTCCTTATTAGGAAGCTGGGAGATATACCTCACCCTATAAGAAGGCTGGGTGATATACCTCACCTTATAAAGAGGCTGGGATATATACCTCACATTATAAAGAGACTGGGAGATATATACCTCGCCTTAAAAGGAGGCTGGGAGATATACCTCACCTTATAAGGAGGCTGAGGGATATACCTCATCTTATAAAGAGGCTGGGAGAGATATACTTCACCTTATAAGGAGGCTGGGAGATATTCCTCACCTTATAAGGAGGCTGGGAATAGATATACCTCACCTTATAAGAAAGCTGGGAGATATACATCACCTTATATAGAGGCTGGGAGAGATATACTTCTCCTTAAAAGGAGCTGGGAGATATAACTCACCTCATGAGAGGCTTGGAGATACACCTCACCTTATAAGGAGGGAGGAAGATATACCTCACATTATAAGGAGGCTTGGAGATATATCTCACTTTATAAGGAGGCTGGGAGATATACCCCACCTTATAAAGTGTCTGGGAGAGATGTACTTCACCTTATAAATAGGCTGGGAGATATACCTCACCTTATAAGGAGGTTGTTAGATACACTTCTCCTTATAAGGAGGCTGGGAGGTATACATCACCTTATTAGTAGGCTGGGAGATATACCTCACCTAATAAAGAGGCTGGGAGATATATACCTCACCTTATAAGGAGGCTGGAAGATATACATCACCTTATAAGGAGGCTGGGAGATATATCTCACCTTACAAGGAGGAAGGGAGATATACCTCACCTTATAAGGAGGCTGAGGGATATAACTCACCTCATAAGGAGGCTGGGAGATATACCTCGACTTACAAGGAGGCTGGGAGATATACCTCACCTTATATAGGCTGGGAGAGATATAATTCTCCTTATAACGAAGCTGGGAGATATACCTCACCTTATAAGGAGGTTGGGAGATTTACCCCACCTTATAAAGAGGCTGGGAGAGATATACTTCACCTTTTAAAGAGGCTGGGAGATATACGTCACCTTGCAAGGAGGCTGGGAGATATACCTCACCTTATAAGTAGACTGGGAGATATACCTCCCCTTATAAGTAGGCTGGGAGATATACCTCACCTTATAAATTGGCTGGGAGATATATACCTCACCTTATAAGGAGGCTGGGAGATATACATCACCTTATAAGGAGGCTGGGAGATATACGTCTCCTTCCATGGAGGCTGAGGGATATACCTCACCTTATAAGGAGGCAGGGAGATATACCTCACCTTACAAGGAGGCTGGGAGCTATACCTCACCTTATATAGAGGCTGGGAGAGATATAATTCTCCTTATAACGAAGCTGGGAGATATACCTCACCTTATAAGGAGGTTGGGAGATTTACCCCACCTTATAAAGAAGCTGGGAGAGATATACTTCACCTTATAAAGAGGCTGGGAGATATACCTCACATTACAAGGAGGCTGGGAGATATACCTCACTTTATAAGTAGGCTGGGAGATATACCTGACCTTATACAGTGGCTGGGATATATACCTCACCTTTATAAGGAGGCTTGGAGAGATATACCTCACCATATTAGGAGGCTGGGAGATATACCTCACCTTATATGGAGGCTGGGAGATATACCTCACCTTATAAGGAGGCTGGGAGATATGCCTCACCTTATAAATAAGCTGGGAGATATACCTCGCCTTATAAGGAGGCTGGGAGATATACCTCCCGTTGTAAAGAGGCTGGGAGATATACCTCACCTTATAAGGAGGCTGGGAGATATACCTCACCTTAAAAAGAGGCAGGGATATATACCTCACCTTAAAAAGAGGCAGGGATATATACCTCACCTTATAAAGAGGCTGGGAGATATACCTCACCTTATATGGAGACTGGGAGAGATACCTCACCTTATAAAGAGGCTGGGATATATACCTCACCTTATACAGAGGCTGGGAGATTTATACCTCTCATTTTAATGAGGCTGGGAGATATACCTCACCTTAAAAGGAGGCTGAGGGATATACCTCACCATATAAGGAGGCTGGGAAATATACCTCACCTTATATAGAGGCTGGGAGAGATATATTTCTCCTTATAAGGAAGCTGGGAGATATACCTTACCTTATACGGAGGCTGAGGGATATACCTCATCATATAAGGGGGCTGGGATATATACCTCACCTTATATAGAGGCTGGTAGAGATATAATTCTCCTTATAAGGAAGCTGGGAGATATACCTCACCATATAATGAGGCTGGGAGATATACCTCACCTAAGATTGTGGCTGGGAGAGATATAATTCTCCTTATAAGGAAGCTGAGAGATATACCTCACTTTATAAGGAGGTTGGGAGATTTACCCCACCTTATAAAAAGGCTGGGAGAGATATACTTCACCTTATAAAGAGGCTGGGAGATATACCTCACCTTATAAGGAGGCTTTGAGACATACATCACCTTACAAGAAGGCTGGGAGATATACTTCACCTTATAAGGAGGCTGAGGGATATACCTCATCATATAAGGGGGCTGGGATATATAAATCACCTTATATAGAGGCTAGGAGAGATATAATTCTCCTTAAAAGGAGCTGGGAGATATAACTCACCTCATAAGAGGCTTGGAGATACACCTCACCTTATAAGGAGGGAGGAAGATATACCTCACATTATAAGGAGGCTTGGAGATATATCTCACTTTATAAGGAGGCTGGGAGATATACCCCACCTCATAAAGTGTCTGGGAGAGATGTACTTCACCTTATAAATAGGCTGGGAGATATACCTCACCTTATAAGGAGGTTGTTAGATACACTTCTCCTTATAAGGAGGCTGGGAGATATACATCACCTTATTAGTAGGCTGGGAGATATACCTCACCTAATAAAGAGGCTGGGAGATATATACCTCACCTTATAAGGAGGCTGGAAGATATACATCACCTTATAAGGAGGCTGGGAGATATATCTCACCATACAAGGAGGAAGGGAGATATACCTCACCTCATAAGGAGGCTGGGAGATATACCTCGACTTACAAGGAGGCTGGGAGATATACCTCACCTTATATAGAGGCTGGGAGAGATACAATTCTCCTTATAACGAAGCTGGGAGATATACCTCACCTTATAAGGAGGTTGGGAGATTTACCCCACCTTATAAAGAGGCTGGGAGAGATATACTTCACCTTTTAAAGAGGCTGGGAGATATACGTCACCTTGCAAGGAGGCTGGGAGATATACCTCACCTTATAAGTAAACTGGGAGATATACCTCCCCTTATAAGTTGGCTGGGAGATATACCTCACCTTATAAATTGGCTGGGAGATATATACCTCACCTTATAAGGAGGCTGGGAGATATACATCACCTTATAAGGAGGCTGGGAGATATACGTCTCCTTCCATGGAGGCTGAGGGATATACCTCACCTTATAAGGAGGCAGGGAGATATACCTCACTTACAAGGAGGCTGGGAGCTACACCTCACCTTATATAGAGGCTGGGAGAGATATAATTCTCCTTATAACGAAGCTGGGAGATATACCTCACCTTATAAGGAGGTTGGGAGATTTACCCCACCTTATAAAGAGGCTGGGAGAGATATACTTCACCTTATAAAGAGGCTGGGAGATATACCTCACATTACAAGGAGGCTGGGAGATATACCTCACCTTATAAGTAGGCTGGGAGATATACCTCACCTTATAAAGAGGCTGGGATATATACCTCACCTTTATAAGGAGGCTTGGAGAGATATACCTCACCTTATTAGGAGGCTGGGAGATATACCTCACCTTATATGGAGGCTGGGAGATATACCTCACCTTATAAGGAGGCTGGGAGATATACCTCACCTTATAAATAAGCTGGGAGATATACCTCACCTTATAAGGAGGCTGGGAGATATACCTCACGTTGTAAAGAGGCTGGGAGATATACCTCACCTTATAAGGAGGCTGGGAGATATACCTCACCTTATAAAGAGGCTGGGATATATACCTCACCTTATAAAGAGGCTGGGAGATATACCTCACCTTATAAAGAGGCTGGGAGATATACCTCACCTTATAAGGAGGCTGGGAGAGATACCTCACCTTATAAAGAGGCTGGGATATATACCTCACCTTATAAAGAGGCTGGGAGATTCATACCTCTCATTTTAATGAGGCTGGGAGATATACCTCACCTTAAAAGGAGGCTGAGGGTTATACCTCACCATATAAGGAGGCTGGGAAATATACCTCACCTTATATAGAGGCTGGGAGAGATATATTTCTCCTTATAAGGAAGCTGGGAGATATACCTTACCTTATACGGAGGCTGAGGGATATACCTCATCATATAAGGGAGCTGGGATATATACCTCACCTTATATAGAGGCTGGGAGAGATATAATTCTCCTTATTAGGAAGCTGGGAGATATACCTCACCCTATAAGAAGGCTGGGAGATATACCTCACCTTATAAAGAGGCTGGGATATATCCTCACATTATAAAGAGACTGGGAGATATATACCTCGCCTTAAAAGGAGGCTGGGAGATATACCTCACCTTACAAAGAGGCTGGGAGATATACCTCACCTTATATAGAGGCTAGGAGAGATATAATTCTCCTTATAACGAAGCTGGCAGATATACCTCACCTTAAAAGGAGGTTGGGAGATTTACCCCACCTTATAAAGAGGCTGGGAGAGATATACTTCACCTTATAAAGAGGCTGGGAGTTATACCTCACCTTACAAGGATGCTGGGAGATATACCTCACCTTATAAGTAGGATGGGAGATATACCTCACCTTATACAGTGGCTGGGATATATACCTCACCTTTATAAGGAGGCTTGGAGAGATATACCTCACCTTATTAGGAGGCTGGGAGATATACCTCACCTTATAAGGAGGCTGGGAGATATACCTCACCTTATAAGGGTGCTGGGAGATATACCTCACGATATATATAAGCTGGGAGATATACCTCACCTTATACAGTGGCTGGGATATATACCTCACCTTTATTAGGAGGCTGGGAGATATACCTCACCTTTATAAGGAGGCTTGGAGAGATATACCTCACCTTATTAGGAGGCTGGGAGATATACCTCACCATATAAGGAGGCTGGGAGATATACCTCACCTTATATAGAGGCTGGTAGAGATATAATTCTCCTTATAAGGAAGCTGGGAGATATACCTCACCCTATAAGAGGCTGGGAGATATACCTCACCTTATAAAGAGGCTGGGATATATACCTCACATTATAAAGAGGCTGGGAGATATATACCTCACCTTATAAGGAGGCTGGGAGATATACCTCACCTTATAAGGAGGCTGGGAGATATACCTCACCTTATAAGAAGGCTGGGATATATACATCACCTTATAAAGAGGCTGGGAGAGATATAATTCTCCTTATAAGGACGCTGGGAGATATACCTCACCATATAATGAGGCTGGGAGATATACCTCATCTTATAAAGAGGCTGGGAGAGATATACTTCACCTTATAAGGAGGCTGGGAGATATTCCTCACCTTATAAGGAGGCTGGGAATAGATATACTTCACCTTATAAGAAAGCTGGGAGATATACATCACCTTATATAGAGGCTGGGAGAGATATACTTCTCCTTAAAAGGAGCTGGGAGATATAACTCACCTCATAAGAGGCTTGGAGATACACCTCACCTTATAAGGAGGCAGGAAGATATACCTCACATTATAAGGAGGCTTGGAGATATATCTCACTTTATAAGGAGGCTGGGAGATATACCCCACCTTATAAAGTGTCTGGGAGAGATGTACTTCACCTTATAAATAGGCTGGGAGATATACCTCACCTTTTAAGGAGGTTGTTAGATACACTTCTCCTTATAAGGAGGCTGGGAGATATACATCACCTTATTAGTAGGCTGGGAGATATACCTCACCTAATAAAGAGGCTGGGAGATATATACCTCACCTTATAAGGAGGCTGGAAGATATACATCACCTTATAAGGAGGCTGGGAGATATATCTCACCTTACAAGGAGGATGGGAGATATACCTCACCTTATAAGGAGGCTGAGGGATATACCTCACCTCATAAGGAGGCTGGGAGATATACCTCGACTTACAAGGAGGCTGGGAGATATACCTCACCTTATATAGGCTGGGAGAGATATAATTCTCCTTATAACGAAGCTGGGAGATATACCTCACCTTATAAGGAGGTTGGGAGATTTACCCCACCTTATAAAGAGGCTGGGAGAGATATACTTCACCTTTTAAAGAGGCTGGGAGATATACGTCACCTTGCAAGGAGGCTGGGAGATATACCTCACCTTATAAGTAGACTGGGAGATATACCTCAACTTATAAGTAGGCTGGGAGATATACCTCACCTTATAAATTGGCTGGGAGATATATACCTCACCTTATAAGGAGGCTGGGAGATATACATCACCTTATAAGGAGGCTGGGAGATATACGTCTCCTTCCATGGAGGCTGAGGGATATACCTCACCTTATAAGGAGGCAGGGAGATATACCTCACCTTACAAGGAGGCTGGGAGCTATACCTCACCTTATATAGAGGCTGGGAGAGATATAATTCTCCTTATAACGAAGCTGGGAGATATACCTCACCTTATAAGGAGGTTGGGAGATTTACCCCACCTTATAAAGAAGCTGGGAGAGATATACTTCACCTTATAAAGAGGCTGGGAGATATACCTCACATTACAAGGAGGCTGGGAGATATACCTCACCTTATAAGTAGGCTGGGAGATATACCTCACCTTATAAAGTGGCTGGGATATATACCTCACCTTTATAAGGAGGCTTGGAGAGATATACCTCACCTTATTAGGAGGCTGGGAGATATACCTCACCTTATATGGAGGCTGGGAGATATACCTCACCTTATAAGGAGGCTGGGAGATATACCTCACCTTATAAATAAGCTGGGAGATATACCTCGCCTTATAAGGAGGCTGGGAGATATACCTCCCGTTGTATAGAGGCTGGGAGATATACCTCACCTTATAAGGAGGCTGGGAGATATACCTCACCTTATAAAGAGGCTGGGATATATACCTCACCTTAAAAGAGGCAGGGATATATACCTCACCTTATAAAGAGGCTGGGAGATATACCTCACCTTATATGGAGACTGGGAGAGATACCTCACCTTATAAAGAGGCTGGGATATATACCTCACCTTATACAGAGGCTGGGAGATTTATACCTCTCATTTTAATGAGGCTGGGAGATATACCTCACCTTAAAAGGAGGCTGAGGGATATACCTCACCATATAAGGAGGCTGGGAGATATACCTCACCTTATATAGAGGCTGGGAGAGATATATTTCCCCTTATAAGGAAGCTGGGAGATATACCTTACCTTATACGGAGGCTGAGGGATATACCTCATCATATAAGGGGCTGGGATATATACCTCACCTTATATAGAGGCTGGGAGAGATATAATTCTCCTTATAAGGAAGCTGGGAGATATACCTCACCATATAAGGAGGCTGGGAGATATACCTCACCTATTATCGAGGCTGGGAGAGATATAATTCTCCTTATAACGAAGCTGGGAGATATACCTCACCTTATAAGGAGGTTGGGAGATATACCTCACCTTATAAAGAGGCTGGGAGATATACTTCACCTTATAAAGAGGCTGGGAGATATACCTCACCTTATAAGGAGGCTGGGAGATATACCTCACCTTATAAGGAGGCTGGGAGATATACTTCACCTTATAAGGAGGCTGGGAGATATACCTCACCTTATAAAGAGGCTGGGATATATACCTCACCTTATAAAGAGGCTGGGAGATATACCTCACCTTATAAGGAGGCTGGGAGATATACCTTACCTTATAAGGAGGCTGAGGGATATACCTCATCATATAAGGGGGCTGGGATATATACCTCACCTTATATAGAGGCTGGGAGATATATTTCCCCTTATAAGGAAGCTGGGAGATATACCTTAGCTTATACGGAGGCTGAAGGATATACCTCATCATATAAGGGGGCTGGGATATATACCTCACCTTATATAGAGGCTGGGAGAGATATACTTCTCCTTATAAGGAAGCTGGGAGATATACCTCACCTTATAAGGAGGTTGGGAGATTTACCCCACCTTATAAAGAGGCTGGGAGAGATATACTTCACCTTATAAAGAGGCTGGGAGATATACCTCACCTTATAAGGAGGCTTTGAGACATACAGCACCTTACAAAGAGGCTGGGAGATATACTTCACCTTATCAGGAGGCTGGGACATATACCTCACCTTACAAGGAGGCTGAGGGATATACCTCACCTTTTATGGAGGCTGGGATATATACCTCACCTTATATTGAGGCTGGGAGAGATATAATTCTCCTTATAAGAAAGCTGGGAGATATACCTCACCTTATAAGGAGGCTGGAGATATACTTCACCTTATAAGGAGGCTGTTAGATATACTTCACCTTATACGGAGGCTTGGAGATATATACCTCACCATATTAGGAAGCTGGTAGATATTCCTCACCTTATTTGGACGCTGGGAGATATACCTCACCATATAAGGAGGCTGGGAGATATACCTCACCTTATAAAGAGGCTGGGAGATATACAACACCTGAAAGGAGGCTGGGAGAGATACCTCACCTTACAAGGAGGGTGGGAGATTTACCTCACCTTATAAAGAGGCTGGAAGAGATATACTTCACCTTGTAAGGAGGCTGGGAGATATACCTCACCTTATAAGGAGGCTGGGAGATATACTTCACCGTAAAAGAAAGCTGGGAGATATACCTCACCTTATAAGTAGGCTGGGAGATATACTTCACCTTATCAGGAGGCTGGGAGATATACCTCACCTTACAAGGAGGCTGAGGGATATACCTCACCTTATAAGGAGGCTGGGAGATATACCTCACCTTATATAGAGGCTGCTAGAGATATAATTCTCCTTATAAGGAAGCTGGGAGATATACCTCACCTTACAAGGAGGTTGGGAGATTTACCCCACCTTATAAAGAGGCTGGAAGAGATATACTTCACCTTATAAAGACGCTGGGAGATATACCTCACCTTACAAGGAGGCTGGGAGAGATACCTCACCTTACAAGGAGGCTGGGAGATATACCTCACCCTGTAAGGAGTCTGGGAGATATACCTCACCTTATATGGAGGCTGGGAGATATACCTCACCTTATAAAGAGGCTGGGAGATATACTTCACCGTATAAAGAGGCTGGGAGATATACCTCACCTTATAAGGAGGCTGGGAGATATACCTCACCTTACAAGGAGGCTGGGAGATATACCTCACCATATAAGGTGTCTGTTAGATATAATTCACCTTATAAAGAGGCTGGGAGATATACCTCACCTTATAAGTAGGCTGGGTGATATACCTCACCTTATAAAGAGGCTGGGAGATATACCTCACTTTATAAGGAGGCTGGGAGAGATATACCTCACCATATTAAGAGGCTGGGAGATATACGTCACCTTTTTTGGAGGCTGGGAGATATACCTCACCTTATACGGAGGCTGGGGGATACACCTCACCTTACATGGAGGCTGGGATATATACCTCACATTATAAGGAGGCTGAGGGATATACCTCACCTTATAAGGAGGCTGGGAGATATACCTCACCTTACAAGGAGGCTGGGAGATATACCTCACCTTATATAGAGGCTGGGAGATATATACCTCACCTTATAAGGAGGCTGGGAGATATACATCACCTTATAAGGAGGCTGGGAGATATACCTCACCTTACAAGAAGGCTGGGAGATATACCTCACCTTATAAGGAGGCTGAGGGATATACCTCACCTTATAAGGAGGGTGGGAGATATACCTCGACTTACAAGGAGGCTGGGAGATATACCTCACCTTATATAGGGGCTGGGAGAGATATAATTCTCCTTATAACGAAGCTGGGAGATATACCTCACCTTATAAGGAGGTTGGGAGATTTACCCCACCTTATAAAGAGGCTGGAGAGATATACTTCACCTTATAAAGAGGCTGGGAGATATACCTCACCTTACAAGGAGGCTGGGAGATATACCTCACCTTATAAGGAGGCTGGGAGATATACCTCACCTTATAAGTAGGCTGGGAGATATACCTCACCTTAAAAAGAGGCTGGGAGATATACCTCACCTTATAAGGAGGCTGAGGGATATACCTCACCTTATAGGGAGGCTGGGAGATATACCTCACCTTACAAGGAGGCTGGGAGATATACCTCACCTTATATAGAGGCTGGGAGATATAATTCTCCTTATAACGAAGCTGGGAGATATACCTCACCTTATAAGGAGGCTGGGAGATATACCTCACCTTATAAAGAGGCTGGGAGAGATATACTTCACCTTATAAAGAGGCTGGGAGATATACCTCACCTTACAAGGAGGCTGGGTGATATACCTCACCTTATAAGTAGGCTGGGAGATATACCTCACCTTATACAGTTGCTGGGATATATACCTCACCTTATAAGGAGGCTTGGAGAGATATACCTCACCTTATTAGGAGGCTGGGAGATATACCTCACCTTATAAGGAGGCTGGGAGATATACCTCACCTTATAAGGAGGCTGGGAGATATACCTCACCTTATAAAGAGGCTGGGAGATATACCTCACCTTATAAGGAGGCTGGGAGATATACCTCACGTTGTAAAGAGGCTGGGAGATATACCTCACCTTATAAGGAGGCTGGGAGATATACCTCACCGTATAAAGAGGCTGGGATATATAACTCACCTTAAAAAGGGGCAGGGATATATACCTCACCCTATAAAGAGGCTGGGAGATATACCTCACCTTATAAGGAGACTGGGAGAGATACCTCACCTTACAAGGAGGCTGGGAGATATACCTCACCCTATAAGGAGGCTGGGAGATATACCTCACCTTATAAAGAGGCTGGGAGATATACCTCACCTTATATAGAGGCTGGGAGAGAGATATTTCTCCTTATAAGGAAGCTGTGAGATATACCTCACCATATAAGGAGGCTGAGAGATATACCTCACCTTATATAGAGGCTGGGAGAGATATAATTCTCCTTATAAGGAAGCTGGGAGATATACCTCACCCTATAAGGAGGCTGGGAGATATACCTCACCTTATAAAGAGGCTGGGATATATACCTCACCTTATAAAGAGGCTGGGAGATATATACCTCACCTTATAAGGAGGCTGGGAGATATACCTCACCTTATAAGGAGGCTGAGGGATATACCTCATCATATAAGGGGGCTGGGATATATACCTCACGCTATATAGAGGTTGGGAGAGATACAATTCTCCTTATAAGGAAGCTGGGAGATATGCCTCACCATATAATGAGGCTGGGAGATATACCTCACCTTATATAGAGGCTGGGAGAGATATAATTCTCCTTATAAGGAAGCTGGGAGATATACCTCACCTTATAAGGAGGTTGGGAGATTTACCCCACCTTATAAAGAGGCTGGGAGATATACCTCACCTTATAAAGAGGCTGGGAGATATACCTCACCTTATAAGGAGGCTTTGAGACATACATCACCTTACAAAGAGGCTGGGAGATATACCTCACCTTATAAGGAGGCTGGGAGATATACTTCACCTTATCAGGAGGCTGGGAGATATACCTCACCTTACAAGGAGGCTGAGGGATATACCTCACCTTATATGGAGGCTGGGAGATATACCTCACCTTATATAGAGGCTGGGAGAGATATAATTCTCCTTATAAGAAAGCTGGGAGATATACCTCACCTTATAAGGAGGCTGTTAGATATACTTCACCTTATAAGGAGGCTGGGAGATATACCTTCCCTTATAAGTAGGCTCGGAGATATACATCACCTTATAAAGAGACTGGGATATATACCTCACCTTATAAGGAGGCTGGAGAGATATACTTCACCTTATAAGGAGGCTGGGAGATATACCTCACCTTATAAGGAGGCTGGGAGATATACCTCACCTTATAAAGAGGCTGGGAGATATACATCACCTTATAAGGAGGCTGGGAGATATACCTCACCTTACAAGGAGGCTGGGAGATATACCTCACCTTATATAGAGGCTGGAAGAGATATACTTCACCTTATAAGGAGGCTGGGAGATATACTTCACCTTATAAGAAGGCTGGGAGATATACCTCACCTTATAAGTAGGCTGGGAGATATACCTCACCTTATAAAGAGGCTGGGAGATATACCTCACCTTATAAGGAGGCTGGGAGAGATATACCTCACCTTATAAAGAGGCTGGGAGATATACCTCACCTTATAAGGAGGCTGGGAGATATACCTCACCTTATAAGGAGGCTGGGAGATATACCTCACCTTATAAGGAGGCTGGGAGATATACCTCACCTTACAAGAAGGCTGGGATATATACATCACCTTATAAAGAGGCTGGGAGAGATATACTTCACCTTATAAAGAGGCTGGGAGATATACCTCACCTTATCAGGATGCTGTTAGATATACTTCACCTTATAAGGAGGCTGGGAGATATACCTCACCTTATAAGTAGGCTGGGAGATATACCTCACCTTATAAAGAGGCTGGGAGATATATACCTCACCTTATAAGGAGGCTGGGAGATATACCTCACCTTATAAGTAGGCTGGGAGATATACCTCACCTATACATGGAGGCTGGGAGATATACCTCACCTTATAAGGAGGCTGGGAGATATACCTCACCTTATAAGGAGGCTGGGAGATATACCTCACCTTATAAGGAGGCTGGGAGATATACCTCACCTTATAAGGAGGCTGGGAGAGATACCTCACCTTACAAGGAGGCTGGGAGATATACCTCACCCTATAAGGAGGCTGGGAGATATACCTCACCTTATAAAGAGGCTGGGAGATATACCTCACCTTATATAGAGGCTGGGAGATATACCTCACCTTATAAGGAGGCTGGGAGATATACCTCACCTTAAAGGAGGCTGGGAGATATACCTCACCTTATAAAGAGGCTGGGAGATATACCTCACCTTATATAGAGGCTGGGAGATATACTTCACCTTATAAGGAGGCTGGGAGATATACCTCACCTTATGAGGAGGTTGGGAGATTTGCCCCACCTTATAAAGAGGCTGGGAGATATACCTCACCTTATAAGGAGGCTGGGAGATATACTTCACCTTATAAGGAGGCTGGGAGATATACCTCACCTTATAAGTAGGCTGGGAGATATACCTCACCTTAACAGGAGGCTGTTAGATATACTTCACCTTATAAGGAGGCTGGGAGATATACCTCACCTTATAAGTAGGCTGGGAGATATACCTCACCTTATAAAGAGGCTGGGATATATACCTCACCTTATAAAGAGGCTGGGAGATATACCTCACCTTATAAAGAGGCTGGGAGATATACCTCACCTTATATGGAGGCTGGGAGATATACCTCACCTTATAAGGAGGCTGGGAGATATACCTCACCTTATAAGGAGGCTGGGATATATACCTCACCTTATAAGGAGGCTGGGAGATATACTTCACCTTATAAGGAGGCTGGGAGATATACCTCACCTTACAAGGAGGCTGGTAGATATACCTCACCTTATAAAGAGGCTGGGAGATATACTTCACCTTATAAGAGGCTGGGAGATATACTTCACCTTATAAGGAGGCTGGGAGATATACCTCACCTTACAAGGAGGCTGGGAGATATACCTCACCTTATTAAGAGACTGTGGGATATACCTCACCAAATAAGGAGGCTGGGAGATATACCTCACCTTATAAGGAGGTTGGGAGATTTTCCCCACCTTATAAAGAGGCTGGAGAGATATACTTCACCTTATAAAGAGGCTGGGAGATATACCTCACCTTACAAGGAGGCTGGGAGATATACCTCACCTTATAAGGAGGCTGGGAGATATACCTCACCTTATAAGGAGGCTGGGAGATATACCTCACCTTATAAAGAGGCTGGGAGATATACTTCACCTTATAAAGAGGCTGGGAGATATACCTCACCTTATAAGGAGGCTGGGAGATATACCTCACCTTACAAGGAGGCTGGGAGATATACCTCACCTTATAAGGAGGCTGTTAGATATACTTCACCTTATAAGGAGGCTGGGAGATATACCTCACCTTATAAGTAGGCTGGGAGATATACCTCACCTTATAAAGAGACTGGGATATATACCTCACCTTATAAGGAGGCTGGAAGATATACCTCACCTTATATGGGGGCTGGGAGATATACCTCACCTTATAGGAGGCTGGGAGATATACCTCACCTTATAAGGAGGCTGGGAGATATACCTCACCTTATAAGGAGGCTGGGAGATATACCTCACCTTATAGGAGGCTGGGAGATATACCTCACCTTATAAGAGGCTGGGATATATACATCACCTTATAAAGAGGCTGGGAGATATACTTCACCTTATAAAGAGGCTGGGAGATATACCTCACCTTATCAGGAGGCTGTTAGATATACTTCACCTTATAAGGAGGCTGGGAGATATACCTCACCTTATAAGTAGGCTGGGAGATATACCTCACCTTATAAAGAGGCTGGGAGATATACCTCACCTTATAAGGAGGCTGGGAGATATACCTCACCTTATAAGGAGGCTGGGAGATATACCTCACCTTATAAGGAGGCTGGGAGATATACCTCACCTTATAAGGAGGCTGGGAGATATACCTCACCTTATACGAGGCTGGGAGATATACCCCACCTTATAAGAGGCTGGGAGATATACTCCTTATAAGAGCTGGGAGATATACCTCACCTTATAGGAGGCTGGGAGATTTACCTCACCTTATAAGAGGCTGGGAGATATACTTCACCTTATAAGAGGCTGGGAGATATACCTCACCTTATAAGGAGGCTGGGAGATATACCTCACCTTATAAGATGCTGGGAGATATACCTCACCTTATTAAGAGGCTGGGATATATACCTCACCTTATAAGGAGGCTGGGAGATATACCTCACCTTATAAGGAGGCTGGGAGATATACCTCACCTTATAAGAGGCTGGAGATATACCTCACCTTATAAGGAGGCTGGGAGATATACCTCACGTTATAAGAGGCTGGGAGATATACCTCACCTTATAAGGAGGCTGGGAGATATACCTCACCTTATAAAGAGGCTGGGAGATATACCTCACCTTATAAGAGGCTGGGAGATATACCTCACCTTATAATGAGGCTGGGAGATATACCTCACCTTATAAGGAGGCTGGGAGATATACCTCACCATATAAGGAGGCTGGGAGATATACCTCACCTTATAAGGAGGCTGGGAGATATACCTCACCTTATATAGAGGCTGGGAGAGATATACTTCACCTTATAAGGAGGCTGGGAGATATACCTCACCTTATAAGGAGGCTGGGAGATATACCTCACCTTATAAAGAGGCTGGGAGATATACCTCACCTTATAAAGAGGCTGGGAGATATACCTCACCTTATAAGGAGGCTGGGAGATATACCTCACCTTATAAGGAGGCTGGGAGATATACCTCACCTTATAAGGAGGCTGGGAGATATACCTCACCTTATAAGAGGCTGGGAGATATACTTCACCTTATCAGGAGGCTGGGAGATATACCTCACCGTATAAGGAGGCTGGGAGATATACCTCACCTTATAAAGAGGCTGGGAGATATACTTCACCTTATAAGGAGGCTAGGAGATATGCCTCACCTTACAAGGAGGCTGGGAGATATACTTCACCTTATAAGAGGCTGGGAGATATACCTCACCTTATAAGAGGCTGGGAGATATACTCTCCTTAAAGGAGCTGGGAGATATAACTCACCTATAAGAGGCTGGGAGATATACCTCACCTTATAAGGAGGCTGGGAGATACACCTCACCTTATAAGGAGGCTGGAGATATACTCACCTTATAAGGAGGCTGGGAGATATACCTCACCTTATAAAGAGGCTGGGAGATATACTTCACCTTATAAGGAGGCTGGGAGATATACCTCACCTTATAAGAGGCTGGGAGATATACCTCACCTTATAAAGAGGCTGGGAGATATACCTCACCTTATAAGGAGGCTGGGAGATATACCTCACCTTATAAGGAGGCTGGGAGATATACCTCACCTTATAAGGAGGCTGGGAGATATACTCACCTTATAAGGAGGCTGGGAGATATACCTCACCTTATAAGGAGGCTGGGAGATATACCTCACCTTATAAGGAGGCTGGGAGATATACCTCACCTTACAAGGAGGCTGGGAGATATACCTCACCTTATATAGAGGCTGGAAGAGAAATAATTCTCCTTATAAGGAAGCTGGGAGATATACCTCACCTTATAAGGAGGTTGGGAGATTTACCCCACCTTATAAAGAGGCTGGGAGAGATATACTTCACCTTATAAAGAGGCTGGGAGATATACCTCACCTTACAAGGAGGCTGGGAGATATACCTCACCTTATAAGGAGGCTGGGAGATATACCTCACCTTATAAGGAGGCTGGGAGATATACCTCACCTTATAAAGAGGCTGGGAGATATATACCTCACCTTATAAGGAGGCTGGGAGATATACTTCACCTTATAAGGAGGCTGGGAGATATACCTCACCTTACAGGAGGCTGGGAGATATACCTCACCTTATAAGGAGGCTGGGAGATATACCTCACCTTATAAGTAGGCTGGGAGATATACCTCACCTTATAAAGAGGCTGGGATATATACCTCACCTTATAAGGAGGCTGGGAGATATACCTCACCTTATATGGGGGCTGGGAGATATACCTCACCTTACAGGAGGCTGGGAGATATACTTCACCTTATAAAGAGGCTGGGAGATATACCTCACCTTATAAGGAGGCTGGGAGATATACCTCACCTTATAAGGAGGCTGGGAGATATACCTCACCTTATAAGAGGCTGGGAGATATACCTCACCTTATAAGGAGGCTGGGAGATATACCTCACCTTATAAGGAGGCTGGGAGATATACCTCACCTTATAAGGAGGCTGGGAGATATACCTCACCTTATAAAGAGGCTGGGATATATACCTCACCTTATAAAGAGGCTGGGAGATATACCTCACCTTATAAAGAGGCTGGGAGATATACCTCACCTTATAAGGAGGCTGGGAGATATACCTCACCTTATAATGAGGCTGGGAGATATACCTCACCTTATAAGGAGGCTGGGAGATATACCTCACCATATAAGGAGGCTGGGAGATATACCTCACCTTATATAGAGGCTGGGAGAGATATACTTCTCCTTATAAGGAAGCTGGGAGATATACCTCACCTTATAAGGAGGCTGGGAGATATACCTCACCTTATAAGGAGGCTGGGAGATATACCTCACCTTATAAAGAGGCTGGGATATATACCTCACCTTATATAGAGGCTGGGAGATATACCTCACTTTAATGAGCTGTGAGATATACCTCACCTTATAAGGAGGCTGGGAGATATACCTCACCTTATAAGGAGGCTGGGAGATATACCTCACCTTATATAGAGGCTGGAGAGATATAATTCTCCTTATAAGGAAGCTGGGAGATATACCTCACCTTATAAGGAGGCTGGGAGATATACCTCACCTTATAAGAGGCTGGGAGATATACCTCACCTTATAAAGAGGCTGGGAGATATACCTCACCTTATAAGAGGCTGGGAGATATACCTCACCTTATAAGGAGGCTGGGAGATATACCTCACCTTAAAAGAGGCTGGGAGATATACCTCACCTTATAAGGAGGCTGGGAGATATACCTCACCTTATAAGGAGGCTGGGAGATATACCTCACCTATAAGGAGGCTGGGAGATATAACTCACCTTATATAGAGGCTGGGAGATATAATTCTCCTTATAAGGAGCTGGGAGATATACCTCACCTTATAAGGAGGCTGGGAGATATACCTCACCTTATAAGAGGCTGGGAGATATCCCTCACCTTATAAGGAGGCTGGCAGATATACCTCACCTTATTAGGAGGCTGGGAGATATACTTCACCTTATCAGTAGGCTGGGAGCTATACCTCTCCTTATATAGAGGATGGTAGAGATATAATTCTCCTCATAAGGAGCTGGGAGATATACCTCACCTTATAAGGAGGCTGGGAGATATACCTCACCTTATAAGGAGGCTGGGAGATATACCTCACCTTATAAGGAGGCTGGGAGATATACCTCACCTTATAAGGAGGCTGGGAGATATACCTCACCTTATAAAGAGGCTGGGAGATATACTTCACCTTATAAAGAGGCTGGGAGATATACCTCACCTTATAAGGAGGCTGTTAGATACCTCACCTTATAAGGAGGCTGGGAGATATACATCACCTTATAAGAGGCTGGGAGATATACCTCACCTTATAAAGAGGCTGGGAGATATACCTCACCTTATAAGGAGGCTGGGAGATATACCTCACCTTATAAGGAGGCTGGGAGATATATCTCACCTTATAAGGAGGCTGGGAGATATACCTCACCTTACAAGGAGGCTGGGAGATATACCTCACCTTATAAAGAGGCTGGGAGATATACCTCACCTTATAAGGAGGCTGGGAGATATACCTCACCTTATAAAGAGGCTGGGAGATATACTTCACCTTATAAGGAGGCTGGGAGATATACCTCACCTTATAAGGAGGCTGGGAGATTTACCCCACCTTATAAAGAGGCTGGGAGAGATATACTTCACCTTATAAGAGGCTGGGAGATATACCTCACCTTACAAGGAGGCTGGGAGATATACCTCACCTTATAAGGAGGCTGGGAGATATACCTCACCTTATAAGTAGGCTGGGAGATATACCTCACCTTATAAAGAGGCTGGGAGATATATACCTCACCTTATAAGGAGGCTGGGAGATATACTTCACCTTATAAGGAGGCTGGGAGATATACCTCACCTTACAAGGAGGCTGGGAGATATACCTCACCTTATAAGGAGGCTGGGAGATATACCTCACCTTATAAGGAGGCTGGGAGATATACCTCACCTTATAAGGAGGCTGGGAGATATACCTCACCTTATATAGAGGCTGGAGAGATATAATTCTCCTTATAAGGAAGCTGGGAGATATACCTCACCTTATAAGGAGGTTGGGAGATTTACCTCACCTTATAAAGAGGCTGGGAGAGATATACTTCACCTTATAAGGAGGCTGGGAGATATACCTCACCTTATAAGGAGGCTGGGAGATATACCTCACCTTATAAGGAGGCTGGGAGATATACCTCACCTTATAAGAGGCTGGGATATATACCTCACCTTATAAGGAGGCTGGGAGATATACCTCACCTTATAAGGAGGCTGGGAGATATACCTCACCTTATAAGGAGGCTGGGAGATATACCTCACCTTATAAGGAGGCTGGGAGATATACCTCACCTTATAAAGAGGCTGGGAGATATACCTCACCTTATAAGGAGGCTGGGAGATATACCTCACCTTATAAAGAGGCTGGGAGATATACCTCACCTTATAAAGAGGCTGGGAGATATACCTCACCTTATAAGGAGGATGGGAGATATACCTCACCTTATAAAGAGGCTGGGATATATACCTCACCTTATAAAGAGGCTGGGAGATATACCTCACCTTATAAGGAGGCTGGGAGATATACCTCACCTTATAAGGAGGCTGGGAGATATACCTCACCTATAAGGAGGCTGGGAGATATACCTCACCTTATAAAGAGGCTGGGATATATACCTCACCTTATAAGAGGCTGGGAGATATACCTCACCTTATAAGGAGGCTGGGAGATATACCTCACCTTATAAGGAGGCTGGGAGATATACCTCACCTTATAAGGAGGCTGGGAGATATACCTCACCTTATAAGAGGCTGGGAGATATACCTCACCTTATAAAGAGGCTGGGAGATATACCTCACCTTATAAGGAGGCTGGGAGATATACCTCACCTTATAAGGAGGCTGGGAGATATACCTCACCTTATAAGAGGCTGGGAGATATACCTCACCTTATAAGGAGGCTGGGAGATATACCTCACCTTATAAGGAGGCTGGGAGATATACCTCACCTTATAAGGAGGATGGGAGATATAGCTCACCTTATTAAGAGGCTGGGATATATACCTCACCTTACAAGAGGCTGGGAGATATACTCTCACCTTATAAGAGGCTGGGAGATATACCTCACCTTATAAGGAGGCTGGGAGATATACCTCACCTTATAAGGAGGCTGGGAGATATACCTCACCTTATAAGGAGGCTGGGAGATATATCTCACCTTATAAGGAAGCTGGGAGATATACCTCACCTTATAAGGAGGCTGGGAGATATACCTCACCTTATAAGGAGGCTGGGAGATATATTTCACCTTATAAGGAAGCTGGGAGATATACCTCACCTTATAAGGAGGCTGGGAGATATACCTCACCTTATAAAGAGGCTGGGATATATACCTCACATTATAAAGAGGCTGGGAGATATACCTCACCCTATAAGGAGGCTGGGAGATATACCTCACCTTATAAGGAGGCTGGGAGATATACCTCACCTTATATAGAGGCTGGAGAGATATACTTCACCTTATAAGGAAGCTGGGAGATATACCTCACCATATAAGGAGGCTGGGAGATATACCTCACCTATATAGAGGCTGGGAGAGATATAATTCTCCTTATAAGGAGGCTGGGAGATATACCTCACCTTATAAGGAGGCTGGGAGATATACCTCACCTTATAAAGAGGCTGGGAGATATACCTCACCTTATAAGGAGGCTGGGAGATATACCTCACCTTATAAGGAGGCTGGAGATATACCTCACCTTACAAGAAGGCTGGGATATATACATCACCTTATAAGGAGGCTGGGAGATATACCTCACCTTATAAGAGGCTGGGAGATATACCTCACCTTATAAGGAGGCTGGGAGATATACCTCACCTTATAAGGAGGCTGGGAGATATACCTCACCTATATAGAGGCTGGGAGATATACTTCTCCTTATAAGGAGCTGGGAGATATACCTCACCTTATAAGGAGGCTGGGAGATATACTTCACCTTATAAGGAGGCTGGGAGATATACCTCACCTTATAAGGAGGCTGGGAGATATACCTCACCTTATAAGGAGGCTGGGAGATATACCTCACCTTATAAGGAGGCTGGGAGATATACCTCACCTTATAAGGAGGCTGGGAGATATACCTCACCTTATAAGAGGCTGGGAGATATACCTCACCTTATAAGGAGGCTGGGAGATATACCTCACCTTATAAGGAGGCTGGGAGATATACCTCACCTTATAAAGAGGCTGGGAGATATACTTCACCTTATAAGGAGGCTGGGAGATATACCTCACCTTATAAAGAGGCTGGGAGATATACCTCACCTTATAAGGAGGCTGGGAGATATACCTCACCTTATAAGGAGGCTGGGAGATATACCTCACCTTATAAGGAGGCTGGGAGATATACCTCACCTTATAAGGAGGCTGGGAGATATACTTCACCTTATAAGGAGGCTGGGAGATATACCTCACCTTACAAGGAGGCTGGGAGATATACCTCACCTTATAAGGAGGCTGGGAGATATACCTCACCTTATAATGAGGCTGGGAGATATACCTCACCTTATAAGGAGGCTGGGATATATACCTCACCTTATAAGGAGGCTGGGAGATATACCTCACCTTATAAGGAGGCTGGGAGATATACCTCACCTTATAAGGAGGCTGGGAGATATACCTCACCTTATATAGAGGCTGGGAGAGATATAATTCACCTTATAAGGAAGCTGGGAGATATACCTCACCTTATAAGGAGGTTGGGAGATATACCTCACCTTATAAGTAGGCTGGAGAGATATACCTCACCTTATAAGGAGGCTGGGAGATATACCTCACCTTATAAGGAGGCTGGGAGATATACCTCACCTTATAAGGAGGCTGGGAGATATACCTCACCTTATAAGGAGGCTGGGAGATATACCTCACCTTATAAGGAGGCTGGGAGATATACCTCACCTTATAAGAGGCTGGAGAGATATACCTCACCTTATAAGAGGCTGGGAGATATACCTCACCTTATAAGGAGGCTGGGAGATATACCTCACCTTATAAGGAGGCTGGGAGATATACCTCACCTTATAAGGAGGCTGGGAGATATACTTCACCTTATAAGAGGCTGGGAGATATACCTCACCTTATAAGGAGGCTGGGAGATATACCTCACCTTATAAGGAGGCTGGGAGATATACCTCACCTTATAAGGAGGCTGGGAGATATACCTCACCTTATAAGGAGGCTGGGAGATATACCTCACCTTATAAGGAGGCTGGGAGATATACCTCACCTTATAAGAGGCTGGGAGATATACCTCACCTTATAAAGAGGCTGGGAGATATACTTCACCTTATAAGAGGCTGGGAGATATACCTCACCTTATAAGGAGGCTGTTAGATATACTTCACCTTATAAGGAGGCTGGGAGATATACCTCACCTTATAAGGAGGCTGGGAGATATACCTCACCTTATAAAGAGGCTGGGAGATATATACCTCACCTTATAAGGAGGCTGGGAGATATACTTCACCTTATCAGGAGGCTGGGAGATATACCTCACCTTATAAGAGGCTGGGAGATATACCTCACCTTATAAGGAGGCTGGGAGATATACCTCACCTTATAAGGAGGCTGGGAGATATACCTCACCTTATAAGGAGGCTGGGAGATATACCTCACCTTATAAGGAGGCTGGGAGATATACCTCACCTTATAAGGAGGCTGGGAGATATACCTCACCTTATAAGGAGGCTGGGAGATATACCTCACCTTATAAGAGGCTGGGAGATATACCTCACCTTATGGAGCTGAGGGATATACCTCACCTTATAAGGAGGCTGGGAGATATACCTCACCTTATAAGGAGGCTGGGAGATATACCTCACCTTATATAGAGGCTGGGAGATATACTTCTCCTTATAAGGAGGCTGGGAGATATACCTCACCTTATAAGGAGGCTGGGAGATATACCTCACCTTATAAAGAGGCTGGGAGATATACCTCACCTTATAAGAGGCTGGGAGATATACTTCACCTTATAAGGAGGCTGGGAGATATACCTCACCTTATAAGGAGGCTGGGAGATATACCTCACCTTATAAAGAGGCTGGGATATATACCTCACCTTATAAGAGGCTGGGAGATATACCTCACCTTATAAGGAGGCTGGGAGATATACCTCACCTTATAAGGAGGCTGGGAAATATACCTCACCTTATAAAGTGGCTGAGAGAGATATACTTCTCCTTATAAGGAGCTTGGAGATATACCTCACCTTATAAGGAGGCTGGGAGAAATACCTCACCTTATATAGGGGCTGGGAGAGATATAATTCTCCTTATAAGGAGGCTGGGAGATATACCTCACCTTATAAGGAGGCTGGGAGATATACCTCACCTTATAAAGAGGCTGGGAGATATACCTCACCTTATAAAGAGGCTGGGAGATATACCTCACCTTATAAGGAGGCTGGGAGATATACCTCACCTTACAAGGAGGCTGGGAGATATACCTCACCTTATAAGGAGGCTGGGAGATATACTTCACCTTATAAGGAGGCTGGGAGATATACCTCACCTTACAAGGAGGCTGGGAGATATACCTCACCTTATAAGGAGGCTGGGAGATATACCTCACCTTATATAGAGGCTGGGAGAGATATACTTCTCCTTATAAAGAGGCTGGGAGATATACCTCACCTTATAAGGAGGCTGTTAGATATACTTCACCTTATAAGGAGGCTGGGAGATATACCTCACCTTATAAGAGGCTGGGAGAGATATACCTCACCTTATAAGGAGGCTGGGAGATATACCTCACCTTATAAGGAGGCTGGGAGATATACCTCACCTTATAAGGAGGCTGGGAGATATACCTCACCTTATAAAGAGGCTGGGAGATATACATCACCTTATAAGGAGGCTGGGAGAGATACCTCACCTTATAAGGAGGCTGGGAGATATACCTCACCTTATAAAGAGGCTGGGAGAGATATACTTCACCTTATAAGGAGGCTGGGAGATATACCTCACCTTATAAGGAGGCTGGGAGATATACTTCACCTTATCAGGAGGCTAGGAGATATACCTCACCTTATAAGTAGGCTGGGAGATATACCTCACCTTATAAAGAGGCTGGGAGATATACCTCACCTTATAAGGAGGCTGGGAGATATACCTCACCTTATAAGAGGCTGGGAGATATACCTCACCTTATAAGGAGGCTGGGAGATATACCTCACCTTATAAGGAGGCTGGGAGATATACCTCACCTTATAAGGAGGCTGGGAGAGATACATCACCTTTTAAAGAGGCTGGGAGATATACCCCACCTTATAAAGAGGCTGGGAGAGATATACTTCACCTTATAAAAAGGCTGGGAGATATACCTCACCTTATAAGGAGGTTGTTAGATATACTTCACCTTATAAAGAGGCTGGGAGATATACCTCACCTTAAAGGTAGGCTGGGAGATATACATCACCTTATAAGGAGGTTGGGAGATATACCTCACCTTAAAAGAAGGCTGGGAGATATACCTCACCTTATAAGGAGGATGAGGGATATACCTCACCTTATAAGGAGGCTGGGAGATATTCCTCGACTTACAAGGAGGCTGGGAGATATACCTCACCTTATAAAGAGGCTGGGAGATATACCTCACCTTATAAAGAGGCTGGGAGAGATATACTTCACCTTATAAAGAGGCTGGGAGATATACCTCACCTTATAAGGAGGCTGGGAGATATACCTCACCTTATAAGGAGGCTGGGAGATATACCTCACCTTATAAGTAGGCTGGGAGATATACCTCACCTTATAAGGAGGCTGGGAGATATACATCTCCGTATAAGGAGGCTGGGAGATATACCTCACCTTACATGGAGGCTGGGAGATATACTTCACCTTATAAGGAGGCTGAGGGATATACCTCTCCTTATAAGGAGGCTGGGAGATATACCTCACCTTACAAGGAGGCTGGGAGATATACCTCACCTTATATAGAGGCTGGGCGAGATATAATTCTCCTTATAACGAAGCTGGGAGATATACCTCACCTTACAAAGAGGCTGGGAGATATATACCTCACCTTATAAGGAGGCTGGGAGATATACATCTCCGTATAAGGAGGCTGGGAGATATACCTCACCTTACATGGAGGCTGGGAGATATACTTCACCTTATAAGGAGGTTGGGAGATTTACCCCACCTTATAAAGAGGCTGGGAGAGATATGCTTCACCTTATAAAGAGGCTGGGAGATATACCTCACCTTACAAGGAGGCTGGGAGATATACCTCACCTTATAATTAGGCTGGGAGGTATACCTCACCTTATACAGTGGCTGGAATATATACCTCACCTTTATAAGGAGGCTTGGAGAGATATACCTCACCTTATTAGGTTGCTGGGAGATATACCTCACCTTTTAAGGAGGCTGGGAGATATACCTCACCTTATAAGGAGGCTGGGAGATATACCTCACCTTATAAATAAGCTGGGAGATATACCTCACCTTATAAGGAGGCTGGGAGATATACCTCACGTTGTAAAGAGGCTGGGAGATATACCTCACCTTATAAGGAGGCTGGGAGATATACCTCACCTTAAAAGAGGCTGGGATATATACCTCACCTTATAAAGAGGCTGGGATATATACCTCACCTTATAAAGAGGCTGGGAGATATACCTCACCTTATAAGGAGACTGGGAGAGATACCTCACCTTACAAGGAGGCTGGGAGATATACCTCACCCTATAAGGAGGCTGGGAGATATACCTCACCTTATAAAGAGGCTGGGATATATACCTCACCTTATAAAGAGGCTGGGAGATATATACCTCTCATTTTAATGAGGCTGGGAGATATACCTCACCTTAAAAGGAGGCTGAGGGATATACCTCACCATATAAGGAGGCTGGGAGATATACCTCACCTTATATAGAGGCTGGGAGAGATATATTTCTCCTTATAAGGAAGCTGTGAGATACACCTCACCATATAAGGAGGCTGGGAGATATACCCCACCTTATATAGAGGCTGGGAGAGATATAATTCTCCTTATAAGGAAGCTGGGAGATATACCTCACCCTATAAGAAGGCTGGGAGATATACCTCACCTTATAAAGAGGCTGGGATATATACCTCACATTATAAAGAGGCTGGGAGATATATACCTCACCTTATAAGGAGGCTGGGAGATATACCTCACCTTATAAGGAGGCTGAGGGATATACCTCATCATATAAGGAGGCTGGGAGATATACCTCACCTTATATAGAGGCTGGGAGAGATATAATTCTCCTTATAAGGAAGCTGGGAGATATACCTCACCATATAATGAGGCTGGGAGATATACCCCACCTAATATAGAGGCTGGGAGAGATATAATTCTCCTTATAAGGAAGCTTGGAGATATACCTCACCTTATAAGGGGGTTGGGAGATTTACCCCACCTTATAAAAAGTCTGGGAGAGATATACTTCACCTTATAAAGAGGCTGGGAGACATACATCACCTTACAAAGAGGCTGGGAGATATACCTCACCTTATAAGGAGGCTGGGAGATATACTTCACCTTATCAGGAGGCTGGGAGATATACCTCACCTTACAAGGAGGCTGAGGGATATACCTCACCTTTTATGGAGGCTGGGAGATATACCTCACATTATATAGAGGCTAGGAGAGATATAATTCTCCTTTTAAGAAAGCAGGGAGATATACCCCACCTTATTAGGAGGCTGTTAGATATACTTCACCTTATAAGGAGGCTGGGAGATATACCTTCCCTTATAAGTAGGCTCGGAGATATACCTCACCTTATAAAGAGACTGGGATATATACCTCACCTTTATAAGGAGGCTTGGAGAGATATACCTCACCATATTAGGAAGCTGGGAGATATACCTCACCTTATTTGGAGGCTGGGAGATATACCTCACCATATAAGGAGGCTGGGAGATATACCTCACCTTATAAAGAGGCTGGGAGATATACAACACCTGAAAGGAGGCTGGGAGAGATACCTCACCTTACAAGGAGGGTGGGAGATTTACCTCACCTTATAAAGAGGCTGGAAGAGATATACTTCACCTTGTAAGGAGGCTGGGAGATAAACCTCACCTTATAAGGAGGCTGGGAGAGATATACTTCACCTTAAAAGAAAGCTGGGAGATATACCTCACCTTATAAGTAGGCTGGGAGATATACCTCACCTTATAAAGAGGCTGGGAGATATACCTCACACTTTATAAGGAGGCTGGGAGAGATATACCTCACCTTATTAAAAGGCTGGGAGATATACGTCACCTTTTTTGGAGGCTGGGAGATATACCTAACCTTGTAAGGAGGCTGGGAGATATACCTCACCTTATAAGGAGGTTGGGAGAGATATACTTCACCGTAAAAGAAAGCTGGGAGATATACCTCACTTTAAAAAGAGGGTGGGAGATATATTCCTCACCTTATAGTGAGGCTGGGAGATATACCTCACAATATATGGAGGCTGGGAGAGATGTACCTCACCTTATAAGGAGGCTGGGAGAGATACATCACCTTACAAGGAGACTGGGAGATATACCTCACCTTATAAGGAGACTGAGGGATATACCTCACCTTATAAGGAGGCTGGGAGATATACCTCACTTTATAAAGAGGGTGGGAGATATATTCTTCACCTTATAATGAGGCTGGGAGATATACTTCACCTTATAAGGAGGCTGGGAGAGATACCTCACCTTATAAGGAGGCTGGGAGATATACCTCACCTTAAAAGGAGGCTGGGAGATAAACCTCACCTTATATAGAGGCTGGGAGAGATATAATTCTCCTTATAAGGAAGCTGGGAGATATACCTCACCATATAAGTAGGTTGGGAGATATATAATTCTCCTTATAAGGAAGCTGGGAGATATACCTCACCCTATAAGGAGGCTGGGAGATATACCTCACCTTATAAAGAGGCTGGGATATATACCTCGCATTATAAAGAGGCTGGGAGATATATACCTCACCTTATAAGCAGGCTGGGAGATATACCTCACCTTATTAGGAGGCTGAGGGATATACCTCATCATATAAGGCGGCTGGAAGATATACCTCACCTTATATAGAGGCTGAGGAATATACCTCACCTTATAAGGAGGCTGGGAGATATACCTCACCTTATAAGGAAGTTGGGAGATTTACCCCACCTTATAAAGAGGCTGGAAGAGATATACTTCACCTTAAAAAGAGGCTGGGAGATATACCTCACCTTATAAGGAGGCTGGGAGAGATACATCACCTTACAAGGAGACAGGGAGATATACCTCACCTTATAAGGAGACTGAGGGATATACCACACCATATAAGGAGGCTGGAAGATATACCTCACCTTATAAAGAGGCTGGGAGATATACCTCGCTTTATAGGGAGGCTGAGGAATATACCTCACCTTATAAGGAGGCTGGGAGATATACCTCACCTAATAAAGAGGCTGGGATATATATCTCACCTTCATAAGGAGGCTTGGAGAGATATGCCTCACCTTATTAGGAAGCTGGGAGATATACCTCACCTTATTAGGAGGCTGGGAGATATACATCACATTATAATGAGAGCTGGTAGATATATACCTCACCTTATAAGGAGGGTGGGAGATATACCTCAACTTATAAAGACGCTGGGAGAGATATACTTCTCCGTAAAAGGAGCTGGGAGATATAACTCACCTCATAAGAGGCTTGGAGATACACCTCACATTATAAGGAGGCAGGGAGATATACCTCACATTATAAGGAGGCTTGGATATATATATATCACTTTATAAGGAGGCTGGGAGATATACCCCACCTTATAAAGAGTCTGGGAGAGATATACTTCACCTTATAAAGAGGCTGGGAGATATACCTCACCTTATAAGGAGGTTGTTAGATATACTTCACCTTATAAGGAGGCTGGGAGATATACATCACCTTATTAGTAGGCTGGGAGATATACATCACCTTATATGGAGGCTGGGAGATATACCTCACCTTACAAGGAGGCTGGGAGATATACCTCACCTTATACGGAGGCTGAGGGATATACCTCACCTTATAAGGAGGCTGGGAGATATACCTCGCCTAATAAGGAGGCTGGGAGATATACCTCACGTTGTAAAGAGGCTGGGAGATATAACTCACCTTATAAGGTGTCTGGGAGATATACCTCACCTTATAAAGAGGCTGGGATATATACCTCACCTTATAAAGAGGCTGGGAGATATACCTCACCTTATAAGGAGACTGGGAGAGATACCTCACCTTACAAGGAGGCTGGGAGATATACCTCACCCTATAAGGAGGCTGGGAGATATACCTCACCTTATAAAGAGGCTGGGATATATACCTCACCATATAATTAGGCTGGGAGATATACCTCACCATATAAGAAGGCTGGGAGATATACCTCACCTTATATAGAGGCTGGGAGAGATATAATTCTCCTTATAAGGAAGCTGGGAGATATTCCTCACCTTATAAGGAGGTTGGGTGATTTACCCCACCTTATAAAGAGGCTGGAAGAGATATACTTCACCTTTTAAGGAGGCTGGGAGAGATACATCACCTTACAAGGAGGCTGGGAGATATACCTCACCTTATAAGGAGACTGAGGGATATACCTCACCTTATAAGGAGGCTGGGAGATATACCTCACCTTATATAGAGGCTTGGAGAGATATAATTCTCCTTATAAGGAAGCTGGGAGATATACCTCACCTTATAAGGAGGTTGGGAGATTTACCCCACCTTATATAGATGCTGGAAGAGATATACTTCACCTTAAAAAGAGGCTGGGAGATATACCTCACCTTAAAAGGAGGCTGGGAGAGATACCTCACCTTACAAGGAGGCTGGGAGATATACCTCACCCTGTAAGGAGGCTGGGAGATATACTTCACCTTATAAAGAGGCTGGGAGATATACCTCGCTTTATAAGGAGGCTGAGGAATATACCTCACCTTATAAGGAGGCTGGGAGATATTCCTGACCTTATAAGGAGGCTGGGAGATATATAATTCTCCTTATAAGGATAGCTGGGAGATATACCTCACCTTATATGGGGGTTGGGAGATTTACCCTTCCTTATAAAGAGGCTTGGAGAGATATACTTCACCTTATAAAGAGGCTGGGAGATATACCTCACATTATAAGGAGGTTTTGAGACATACCTCACCTTACAAGGAGGCTGGGGTATATACCTCACCTTATAAGGAGGCTGGGAGATGTACTTCACTTATAAGGAGGCTGGGAGATATACCTCACCTTATAAAGAGGCTGGGATATATACCTCACCTTCATAAGGAGGCTTGGAGAGATATACCTCACCTTATTAGGAAGCTGGGAGATATACCTCACCTTATTAGGAGGCTGGGAGATATACCTCACATTATACGGAGGCTGGTAGATATATACCTCACCTTATAAGGAGAGTGGGAGATTTACCTCACCTTATAATGGGGCTGGGAGAGATATACTTCACCTTATAAGGAGGCTGGGAGATATTCCTCACCTTATGAAGGGGCTGGGAGATATACCTCGCTTGATAAGGAGGCTGAGGAATATACCTCACCTTATAAGGAGGCTGGGAGATATACCTCACCTTATAAGGAGGCTGGGAGATATATAATTCTCCTTATAGGGATAGCTGGGAGATATACCTCACCTTATAAGGGGGTTGGGAGATTTACCCTACCTTATAAAGAGGCTGGGAGAGATATACTTCACCTTATAAAGAGGCTGGGAGATATACCTCACTTTATAAGGAGGCTTTGAGACATACCTCGCCTTACAAGGAGGCTAAGATATATACCTCACCTTATAAGGAGGCTGGGAGATATACTTCACCCTATAAGGAGGCTGGGAGATATACCTCACCTTGTAAGTTGGCTGGGAGATATACCTCACCTAATAAAGAGGCTGGGATATATACCCCATCTTCATAAGGAGGCTTGGAGACATATACCTCACCTTATTAGGAAGCTGGGAGATATACCTCACCTTATTAGGAGGCTGGGAGATATACCTCACATTATAAGGAGGCTGGTAGATATATACCTCACCTTATAAGGAGGCTGGGAGATATACCTCACCTTATAAGGAGGCTGGGAGATATACCTCACCTTATAAGGAGGCTGGGAGATATACCTCACCTTATAAGGAGGCTGGGAGATATACCTCACCTTATAAAGAGGCTGGGAGATATACCTCACCTTATAAGGAGGCTGTTAGATATACTTCACCTTATAAGGAGGCTGAGGGATATACCTCACCTTATATGGAGGCTGGGAGATATACCTCACCTTACAAGGAGGCTGGGATATATTTCTCACCTTATATAGAGGCTGGGAGAGTTATAATTCTGCTTATAACGAAGCTGGGTGATATACCTCACCTTATAAGGAGGTTGGGAGATTTACCCCACCTTATAAAGAGGCTGGGAGAGATATACTTCACCTTATAAAGGGGCTGGGAGATATACCTCACCTTACAAGGTGGCTGGGAGATATACCTCACCTTATAAGTAGGCTGGGAGATATACCTCACCTTATAATGAGGCTGGGATATATACCTCACCTTTATAAGGAGGCTTGGAGAGATATACCTCACCTTATTAGGAGGCTGGGAGATATACCTCACCTTATAAGGAGGCTGGGAGATATACCTCACCTTATAAATAAGCTGGGAAATATACCTCGCCTTATAAGGAGGCTGGGAGATATACCTCACGTTGTAAAGAGGCTGGGAGATATACCTCACCTTATAAGGAGTCTGGGAGATATACCTCACCTTATAAAGAGGCTGGGATATATACCTCTCCTTATAAAGAGGCTGGGAGATATACCTCACCTTATAAGGAGACTGGGAGAGATACCTCACCTTACAAGGAGGCTGGGAGATATACCTCACCCTATAAGGAGGCTGGGAGATATACCTCACCTTATAAAGAGGCTGGGATATATACCTCACCTTATAAAGAGGCTGGGAGATATATACCTCTCATTTTAATGAGGCTGGGAGATATACCTCACCTTAAAAGGAGGCTGAGGGATATACCTCACCATATAAGGAGGCTGGGGATATACCTCACCTTATATAGAGGCTGGGAGAGATATATTTCTCCTTATATGGAAGCTGGGAGATATACCTCACCATATAAGGAGGATGGGAGATATACCTCACCTTATATAGAGGCTGGGAGAGATATAATTCTCCTTATAAGGAAGCTGGGAGATATACCTCACCCTATAAGGAGGCTGGGAGATATACCTCACCTTATAAAGAGGCTGGGATATATACCTCACATTATAAAGAGGCTGGGAGATATATACCTCACCTTATAAGGAGGCTGGGAGATATACCTCACCTTATAAGGAGGCTGAGGGATATGCCTCATCATATAAAGAGGCTGGGAGATATACCTTATCATATATAGAGGCTGGGAGAGATAAATTATCCATATAAGGAAGCTGGGAGATATACCTCACCTTATAAGGAGGCTGGGAGATATACCTCACCTTATAAGGAGGCTGGGAGATATACCTCACCTTATAAGGAGGCTGGGAGATATACCTCACCTTATAAGGAGGCTGGGAGATATACCTCACCTTATAAGGAGGCTGGGAGATATACCTCACCTTATAAGGAGGCTGGGAGATATACCTCACCTTATAAGAGGCTGGGAGATATACCTCACCTTATAAGAGGCTGGGAGATATACCTCACCTTATAAGGAGGCTGGGAGATATACCTCACCTTATAAGGAGGCTGGGAGATATACCTCACCTTATAAGTAGGCTCGAAGACATACCTCACCTTATAAAGAGCCTGCGATATATACCTCACCTTTATAAGGAGGCTTGGAGAGATATACCTCACCTTATAAGGAGGCTGGGAGATATACCTCACCTTATTAGGAGGCTGGGAGATATACCTCACCTTATAAGGAGGCTGAGAGATATACCTCACCTTATAAGGAGGCTGGGAGATATACAACACCTTGAAGGAGGCTGGGAGATATACCTCACCTTATAAGGAGGCTGGGAGATTTGCCTCACCTTATAAAGAGGCTGGGAGATATACTTCACCTTATAAGGAGGCTGGGAGATATACCTCACCTTATAAGGAGGCTGGGAGAGATATAATTCACCGTAAAAGACAGCTGGGAGATATACCTCACTTTATAAAGAGGGTGGGAGATATATTCATCACCTTACAATGAGGCTGGGAGATATACCTCACAATATATGGAGCCTGGGAGAGATGTACCTCACCTTATAAGGAGGCTGGGAGATATACCTCACCTTATAAGGAGACTGAGGGATATATACCTCACCTTATAAGGAGGCTGGGAGATATACTTCACCTTATAAGGAGGCTGGGAGATATACCTCACCTTACAAGGAGGCTGGGAGATATACCTCACCTTATAAGGAGGCTGGGAGATATACCTCACCTTATAAGGAGGCTGGGAGATATACCTCACCTTATAAGGAGGCTGGGAGATATACCTCACCTTATAAGGAGGCTGGAGATATACCTCACCTTATAAGGAGGCTGGGAGATATACTTCACCTTATAAGGAGGCTGGGAGATATACCTCACCTTATAAGGAGGCTGGGAGATATACCTCACCTTATAAGGAGCTGGGAGATATACCTCACCTTATAAGGAGGCTGGGAGATATACCTCACCTTATAAGGAGGCTGGGAGATATACCTCACCTTATATAGAGGCTGGGAGAGATATAATTCTCCTTATAAGGAAGCTGGGAGATATACCTCACCATATAAGGAGGCTGGGAGATATACCTCACCTTATATAGAGGCTGGGAGAGATATAATTCTCCTTATAAGGAAGCTGGGAGATATACCTCACCCTATAAGGAGGCTGGGAGATATACCTCACCTTATAAAGAGGCTGGGATATATACCTCACCTTATAAAGAGGCTGGGAGATATACCTCACCTTATAAGGAGGCTGGGAGATATACCTCACCTTATCAGGAGGCTGAGGGATGTACCTCATCATATAAGGAGGCTGGGAGATATTCCACACCTTATATTGAGGCTGGAAGAGATATTATTTTCCTTATAAGGAAGCTGGGAGATATACCTCACCATATAAGGAGGCTGGGATATATTTCTCACCTTATATAGAGGCTGGGAGAGTTATAATTCTGCTTATAACGAAGCTGGGTGATATACCTCACCTTATAAGGAGGTTGGGAGATTTACCCCACCTTATAAAGAGGCTGGGAGAGATATACTTCACCTTATAAAGGGGCTGGGAGATATACCTCACTTTATAATGAGGGTGGGAGATATATTCTTCACCTTATAATGAGGCTGGGAGGTATACTTCACCTTATAAGGAGGCTGGGAGAGATACCTCACCTTATAAGGAGACTGAGGGACATACCTCACCTTATAAGGAGGCTGGGAGATATACCTCATCTTATAAAGAGGCTGGGAGAGATATAATTCTTCTTATAAGGATGCTGGGAGATATACCTCACCATATAAGGAGGCTGGGTGATATACCTCACCTTATATAGAGGCTGCGAGAGATATAATTCTCCTTATAAGGAGGCTGGGAGATATACCTCACCTTATAAGGAGGCTGGGAGATATACCTCACCTTATAAGGAGGCTGGGAGATATACCTCACCTTATAAAGAGGCTGGGAGATATACCTCACCTTATAAGGAGGCTGGGAGATATACCTCACCTTATAAGGAGGCTGGGAGATATACCTCACCTTATAATGGAGGCTGGGAGATATACCTCACCTTATAAGGAGGCTGGGAGATATACCTCACCTTATAAGGAGGCTGGGAGATATACCTCACCTTATAAAGAGGCTGGGAGATATACCTCACCTTATAAGGAGGCTGGGAGATATACCACACGTTGTAAAGAGGCTGGGAGATATACCTCACCTTATAAGGAGGCTGGGAGATATACCTCACTTTATATGGAGGCTGGGAGAGATACCTCACCTTACAAGGTGGCTGGGAGATATACCTCACCCTATAAGGAGGCTGGGAGATATACCTCACCATATAAAGATTCTGGGATGTATTCCTCACCTTATAAAGAGGCTGGGAGATATATACCTCACCTTACAAAGAGGCTGAGAGATATACCTCACCTTATAAGGATGCTGGGAGATATACCTCATCTTAAAAGGAGGCTGGGAGATATACCTCACCTCATATAGAGGCTGGGAGAGATATAATTCTCCTTATAAGGAAGCTGGGAGATATACTTCACCATATAAGGAGGCTGGGAGATATACCTCACCTTATATAGAGGCTGGGAGAGATATAATTCTCCTTATAAGGAAGCTGGGAGATATACCTCACCCTATAAGGAGGCTGGGAGATATACCTTTCCTTATAAAGAGGCTTGGATATATACCTCACATTAAAAGGAGGCTGGAAGATATATACCTCTCCTTATAAGGGGGCTGGTGGGAGATACACCTCACCTTATAAGGAGGCTGGGAGATACACCTCACCTTATATAGAGGCTGGGAGAGATATAATTCTCCTTATAAGGAAGCTGGGAGATATACTTCACCTTATCAGGAGGCTGGGAGATAAACCTCACCTTACAAGGAGGCTGAGGGATATACCTCACGTTTTAAGGAGGCTGGGAGATATATCTCACATTATATATTGGCTGGGAGAGATATTATTCTCCTTATAAGAAAGCTGTGAGATATACCTGACCTTATAAGTAGGCTGTTAGATATACTTCACCTTATAAGGAGGCTGGGAGATATACCTCCCCTTATAATTAGGCTCGGAGATATACCTCACCTTATAAAGAGCCTGGGATATATACCTCACCTTTATAATAAGGCTTGGAGAGATATAACTCACCATATTAGGAAGCTGGGAGATATACCTCACCATATTTGGAGGCTGGGAGATATACCTCACCTTATATAGAGGTTGGGAGAGATATAAGTCTCCTTATAAGTATAGCTGGGAGATGTACCTCAACTTATATGGAGGCTGGGAGATATACTTCACCTTATAAAGAGGCTGGGTGATATACCTCACCCTTACAAGGAGGCTGGGAGATATACCTCACTTTATAAAGAAGGTGGGAGATATATTCTTCACCTTATATTGAAGCTGGGAGATATACTTCACTTTATAAGGAGGCTGGGAGAGATACCTCACCTTACAAGGAGGCTGGGAGATATACCTCACCTTATAAGGAGAATGAGGGATATACCTCACCTTATATGGAGGCTGGGAGATATACCACTCCTTATATAGAGGCTGGGAGATATATAATTCTCCTTATAAGGAACCTGGGAGATATACCTCACCTTGTAAGGAGGTTGAGAGACTTACCCCACCTTATAAAGAGGCTGGAAGAGAAATACTCCACCTTATAAAGAGGCTGGGAGATATAACCTCACCTTATAAGGAGGCTGGGAGAGATACCTGACCTTACAAGGAGGCTGGGAGATATACCTCACCCTGTAAGAAGGCTGGAAGATATATACCTCACCTTATAAGGGGGCTGGTGGGAGATACACCTCACCTTATAAGGAGGCTGGGAGATATACCTCACCTTATATAGAGGCTGGGAGAGATATAATTCTCCTTATAAGGAAGCTGGGAGATATACCTCACCATATAAGGAGGCTGGGAGATATACCTTACCTTATAAAGAGGCGGGGATATATACCTCACATTATAAAGAGGCTGGGAGATATACCTCACCTTATAAGGAGGCTGGGAGATATACCTCACCTTATAAGGAGGCTGGGAGATATACCTCACCTTATAAGGAGGCTGGGAGATATACTTCACCTTATAAGGAGGCTGGGAGATATACCTCACCTTATAAGGAGGCTGGGAGATATACCTCACCTTATAAGGAGGCTGGGAGATATACCTCACTTATAAGGCTGGGATATACTCCTTATAGGAGGCTGGGAGATATACCTCACCTTATAAGAGGCTGGGAGATATACCTCACCTTATAAGGAGGCTGGGAGATATACCTCACCTTATAAGGCTGGGAATATACTCCCTATAAGAGGCTGGGAGATATACCTCACCTTATAAGAGGCTGGAGATATACTTCACCTTATAAGGAGGCTGGGAGATATACCTCACCTTATAAGGAGGCTGGGAGATATACCTCACCTTAAAAGAGGCTGGGAGATATACCTCACCTTATATAGAGGCTGGGAGAGATATACCTCACCTTATAAGGAGGCTGGGAGATATACCTCACCTTATAAGGAGGCTGGGAGATATACCTCACCTTATAAGGAGGCTGGGAGATATACCTCACCTTATAATGAGGCTGGGAGATATACTCACCTTATAAGGAGGCTGGGAGATATACCTCACCATATAAGGAGGCTGGGAGATATACCTCACCTTATATAGAGGCTGGGAGATATACCTCACCTTATAAGGAGGCTGGGAGATATACCTCACCTTATAAGGAGGCTGGGAGATATACCTCACCTTATATAGAGGCTGGGAGATATACCTCACCTTATAAGAGGCTGGGAGATATACTCACCTTACAAGGCTGGGAGATATACCTCACCTTATAAGGAGGCTGGGAGATATACCTCACCTTATAAGGAGGCTGGGAGATATACCTCACCTTAAGAGGCTGGAGATATACTCACCTTATAAGAGGCTGGGAGATATACCTCACCTTATAAGGAGGCTGGGAGATATACTCACCTTATAAGAGCTGGGAGATATACCTCACCTTATAAGGAGGCTGGGAGATATACTCACCTTATAAGAGGCTGGGAGATATACCTCACCTTATAAGGAGGCTGGGAGATATACCTCACTTATAAAGAGGCTGGGAGATATACTTCACCTTATAATGAGGCTGGGAGATATACCTCACCTTATAAGGAGGCTGGGAGATATACCTCACCTTATAAGGAGGCTGGGAGATATACCTCACCTTATAAGGAGGCTGGGAGATATACCTCACCTTATAAGGAGGCTGGGAGATATACCTCACCTAATAAAGAGGCTGGGAGATATACCTCACCTTAAGAGCTGGAGATATACTCACTTAGAGGCTGGGAGATATACCTCACCTTATAAGGAGGCTGGGAGATATACTCACCTTATAAGAGGCTGGGAGATATACCTCACCCTATAAGGAGGCTGGGAGATATACCTCACCTTATAAGGAGGCTGGGAGATATACCTCACCTTATAAGGAGGCTGGGAGATATACTTCACCTTATCAGGAGGCTGGGAGATATACCTCACCTTATAAGGCTGGGAATACCTCCTTATAAGAGGCTGGGAGATATACCTCACCTTATAAGGAGGCTGGAGATATACCTCACCTTATAAGAGGCTGGGAGATATACCTCACCTTATAAAGAGGCTGGGAGATATACCTCACCTTATAAGGAGGCTGGGAGATATACCTCACCTTACAAGGAGGCTGGGAGATATACCTCACCTTATAAGGAGGCTGGAAGATAAATACCTCACCTTATAAGGGGGCTGGTTGGAGATACACCTCATCTTATAAGGAGGCTGGGAGATATACCTCACCTTATATAGAGGCTGGGAGAGATATAAGTCTCCTTATAAGTATAGCTGGGAGATATACCTCACCTTATATGGAGGTTGGGAGATTTAACTTACCTTATAAAGAGACTGGGAGATATACCTCACCTTATAAGGTGGCTGGGAGATATATACCTCACCTTATAAGGAGGGTGTTAGATATACTTCACCTTATATGGAGGCTGGGAGATATACCTCACCTTATAAGTAGGCTGGGAGGTATACCTCACCTAATAAAGAGTCTGGGATATATACCTCACCTTCATAAGGAGGCTTGGAGAGATATACCTAACCTTATTAGGAAGCTGGGAGATATTCCTCACCTTATTAGGAGGCTGGGAGATATACCTCACATTATATATTGGCTGGGAGAGATATAATTCTCCTTATAAGAAAGCTGTGAGATATACCTGACCTTATAAGTAGGCTGTTAGATATACTTCACCTTATAAGGAGGCTGGGAGATATACCTCCCCTTATAAGTAGGCTCGGAGATATACCTCACCTTATAAAGAGCCTGGGATATATACCTCACCTTTATAATAAGGCTTGGAGAGATATAACTCACCATATTAGGAAGCTGGGAGATATACCTCACCTTATTTGGAGGCTGGGAGATATACCTCACCTTATAAGGAAGCTGGGAGATATACCTCACCTTATAAAGAGGCTGGGAGATATACAACACCTTAAAGGAGGGTGGGAGAGATACCTCACCTTAGAAGGAGGGTGGGAGATTTACCTCACCTTATATAGAGGCTGGAAGAGATATACTTCACCTTGTAAGGAGGCTGGGAGAAATACCTCACCTTATAAGGAGGCTGGGAGAGATATACTTAACCGTAAAAGAAAGCTGGGAGATATACCTCACTTTATAAAGAGGGTGGGAGATATATTCTTCACATTATAATGAGGCTGGGAGATATACCTCACAATATATGGAGGCTGGGAGAGATGTACCTCACCTTATAAGGAGGCTGGGAGATATACTTCACCTTATAAAGAGGCTGGGTGATATACCTCACCCTTACAAGGAGGCTGGGAGATATACCTCACTTTATAAAGAAGGTGGGAGATATATTCTTCACCTTATATTGAAGCTGGGAGATATACTTCACTTTATAAGGAGGCTGGGAGAGATACCTCACCTTACAAGGAGGCTGGGAGATATACCTCACCTTATAAGGAGACTGAGGGATATACCTCACCTTATATGGAGGCTGGGAGATATACCACACCTTATATAGAGGCTGGGAGATATATAATTCTCCTTATAAGGAACCTGGGAGATATACCTCACCTTGTAAGGAGGTTGAGAGACTTACCCCACCTTATAAAGAGGCTGGAAGAGATATACTCCACCTTATAAAGAGGCTGGGAGATATACCTCACCTTATAAGGAGGCTGGGAGAGATACCTGACCTTACAAGGAGGCTGGGAGATATACCTCACCCTGTAAGGAGGCTGGAAGATATATACCTCACCTTATAAGGGGGCTGGTGGGAGATACACCTCACCTTATAAGGAGGCTGGGAGATATACCTCACCTTATATAGAGGTTGGGAGAGATATAAGTCTCCTTATAAGTATAGCTGGGAGATATACCTCACCTTATATGGAGGTTGGGAGATTTAACTTACCTTATAAAGAGACTGGGAGATATACCTCACCTTATAAGGTGGCTGGGAGATATATACCTCACCTTATAAGGAGGGTGTTAGATATACTTCACCTTATATGGAGGCTGGGAGATATACCTCACCTTATAAGTAGGCTGGGAGGTATACCTCACCTAATAAAGAGTCTGGGATATATACCTCACCTTCATAAGGAGGCTTGGAGAGATATACCTAACCTTATTAGGAAGCTGGGAGATATTCCTCACCTTATTAGGAGGCTGGGAGATATACCTCACATTATAAGGAGGCTGGTAGATATATACCTCACCTTAAAAGGAGCTGGGAGATATAACTCACCTCATATGAGGCTTGGAGATACACCTCACCTTATAAGGAGGCAGGAAGATATACCTCACATTATATGGAGGCTTGGAGATATATCTCACTTCATAAGGAGGCTGGGAAATATACCTCACATTAAAAAGAGGCTGAGAGAGATATGCTTCTCCTTATAAGGAGCTGGAAGATATACCTCACCTTATAAGGAGGCTTGTGAGATTTACTCCCCTGATAAAGAGGCTGGGAAAGATATACTTCACCTTATAAAAAGGCTGGGAGATATACCTCGCCTTATAAGGAGTCTGTTAGATATACTTTACCTTATAAGGAGGCTGGGAGATATACCTTACTTTATACGGAGGCTGGGAGAGATACCTCACCTTTTAAAGAAGCTGGGAGATATACCTCACTTTATAAAGAGGGTGGGAGATATATACCTCACCTTATAAGGAGGGTGTTAGATATACTTCACCTTATATGGAGGCTGGGAGATATACCTCACCTTATAAGTAGGCTGGGAGGTATACCTCACCTAATAAAGAGTCTGGGATATATACCTCACCTTCATAAGGAGGCTTGGAGAGATATACCTAACCTTATTAGGAAGCTGGGAGATATTCCTCACCTTATTAGGAGGCTGGGAGATATACCTCACATTATAAGGAGGCTGGTAGATATATACCTCACCTTAAAAGGAGCTGGGAGATATAACTCACCTCATAAGAGGCTTGGAGATACACCTCACCTTATAAGGAGGCAGGAAGATATACCTCACATTATATGGTGGCTTGGAGATATATCTCACTTCATAAGGAGGCTGGGAAATATACCTCACATTAAAAAGAGGCTGAGAGAGATATGCTTCTCCTTATAAGGAGCTGGAAGATATACCTCACCTTATAAGGAGGCTTGTGAGATTTACTCCCCTGATAAAGAGGCTGGGAAAGATATACTTCACCTTATAAAAAGGCTGGGAGATATACCTCGCCTTATAAGGAGTCTGTTAGATATACTTTACCTTATAAGGAGGCTGGGAGATATACCCAACTTTATACGGAGGCTGGGAGATATACCCAACTTTATACGGAGGCTGGGAGAGATACCTCACATTTTAAAGAAGCTGGGAGATATACCTCACCTTATAAGGAGGCTGGGAGATATACCTCACCTTATATGTAGGCTGGGAGATATACTTCACCTTATTAGGAGGGTTTGGATATATACCTCACCTTATAAAGATGCTGGGAGATATACAACACCTAAGAAGGAGGCTGGGAGAGATTCATCACCTTACAATGAGGGTGGGAGATTTACCTCACCTTATAAAGAGGCTGGGAGAGATATACTTCACCTTATAAGGAGGCTGAGAGATATACCTCACCTTATAATTTGGCTTGGAATAGATATACTTTTCTTTATAAGGAGCTGGGAGATATAACTTACCTCATAAGAGGCTTGGAGATACACCTCACCTTATAAGATGGCAGGAAGATATACCTCACATTATAAGGAGTCTGTTAGATGTACTTTACCTTATAAGGAGGCTGGGAGATATAGCTCACCTTATATGTCGGCTGGGAGATATACCACACCTTATAAAAAGACTGGGAGATATACCTCACCTTAATAAGGAGGCTGGGAGAGCTCTTCCTCACCTTATTACATGGCTGGGAGATATACTTCACCTTATTAGGAGGCTGGGAGATATACCTCACGTTAGAAGGAGGCTGGGAGATATACCTCACCTTATACGGAGGCTGGGAGAGATACCTCACCTTTTAAAGAAGCTGGGAGATATACCTCACTTTATAAAGAGGGTGGGAGATATAGTCTTCACCTTATAATGAGGCTGGGAGATATATCTCACCTTATAAGGAGGCTGGGAGATATACCTCACCTTATAAGGAGTTTGGGTGATTTACCCTACCTTATAAAGAGGCTGGGAGATATACCTCACCTTATAAGGAGGCTGGGAGATATATACCTCATCTTATAAGGAGGGTGTTCGATATTCTTCACCTTATAAGGAGGCTGGGAGATATACCTCACCTTATATGTAGGCTGGGAGATATACCTCACCCAATAAAGAGGCTGGGATATATACCTCACCTTTATAAGGAGGCTTGGAGAGGTATACCTCACCTTATTAGAAAGCTGGGAGATATACTTCACCTTATTAGGAGGCTGGGATATATACTTCACCTTATAAAGATGCTGGGAGTTATACAACACCTAATAAGGAGGCTGGGAGAGATTCATCACCTTACAATGAGGGTGGTAGATTTACCTCACCTTATAAAGAGGCTGGGAGAGATATACTTCACCTTATAAGGAGGCTGAGAGATATACCTCACCTTATAATTTGGCATGGAATAGATATACTTTTCCTTATAAGGAGCTGGGAGATATAACTTACCTCATAAGAGGCTTGGAGATACACCTCACCTTATAAGAAGGCAGGAAGATATACCTCACATTATAAGGAGGTTTGGATATATACCTCACTTTATAAGGAGGCTGGGAAATATACCTCACCTAATAAAGAGGCTCAGAGAGATATACTTCTCCTTATAAGGAGATGGGAGATATAAATCACCTTATATGGAGGCTTGTGAGATTTACCAACCTTTAAAAGAGGCTGGAAGAGATATACTTCACCTTATAAAGAGGCTGGGAGATATACCTCACCTTTCTAAGGAGGCTGAGAGAGATATTCCTCACCTTATTACAGGGCTGGCAGATATACCTCACATTATATGGAGGCTGGGAGATATGTACCTCACCTTATAAGGAGGCTAGGAGATATACCTCACCTTATAAGGAGGCTGTGATATATATACCTCACCTTATAAGGAGGCTGGTCGATATACCTCACCTTATAAAGAGGCTGGGATATATACCTCACCATATAAAGAGGCTGGGAGATATATATCTCACCTGATAAGGAGGCGGGGAGATATACTTCACCTTTTAAGGAGGCTGGGAGAGTTAGCCTTACTTTACATGGAGGCTGGGAGATATACCTCACCTTATAAGAAGGCTGAGGGATATACCTCACCTTATAAGGGGGCTGGGAGAAATACCTCACCTTATATAGAGGCTGGGAGAGATATAATTCACCTAATTAGGAGGCTGGGAGATATACTTCACCTTATTAGGAGGCGGTCAGATACACCTCTCCTTATAAGGCGGCTGTGAGATATACCTCACCTTATTACAAGGCTGGGAGATATACTTCACCTTATAAGGAGGCTGGGAGAGTTACCTTACCTTACAAGGAGTCTGGGAGATATACCTCACCTTGTACGGAGGCTGGGAGATATACCTCACCATATAAAGATGCTGGGATGTATACCTCACCTTATAAAGAGGCTGGGAGATATATACCTCACCTTACAAAGAGGCTGAGAGATATACTTCACCTTATAAGGAGGCTGGGAGATATACCTCATCTTACAAGGAGGCTAGGAGATATACCTCACCTTATATAGAGGCTGGGAGAGATATAATTCTACTTATAAGGAAGCTGGGAGATATACTTCACCATATAAGGAGGCTGGGATATATACCTCACCTTATATAGAGGCTGGGAGAGATATAATTCTCCTTATAAGGAAGCTGGGAGATATACCTCACCCTATAAGAAGGCTGGGTGATATACCTTACCTTATAAAGAGGCTGGGATATATACCTCACATTATAAAGAGGCTGGAAGATATATACCTCACCTTATAAGGAGGCTTGGAGATATACCTCACTTTATAAGGAGGCTGGGAAATATACCTCACCTTATAAAGAGGCTGAGAGAGATATACTTCTCCTTATAAGGAGCTGGGAGATATACCTCACCTTATAAGGAGTCTGTTAGATATACTTCACTTTTTAAGGAGGCTGGGAGATATACCTCACCTTATAAGTAGGCTGGGAGATATACCTCACCTTATAAAGAGGCTGGGAGATATACCTCAAATTTATAAGGAGGCTGGGAGAGATATTCCTCACCTTATTACAAGGCTGGGAGATATACCTCACATTATACGGTGGCTGGGAGAGATACCTCACCTTTTAAAGAGACTGGGAGATATACCTCACTTTATAAAGAGGGTGGGAGATATATTCTTCACCTTATAATGAGGCTGGGCTATATACCTCACCTTATATGGAGGCTGGGAGAGATGTACCTCACCTTATAAGGAGGCTGGGAGATATACCTCACATTATAAGGAGGCTGTGATATATATACCTCACCTTATAAGGAGGCTGGTTGATATACCTCACCTTATAAAGAGGCTTGGGATATATACCTCACCATATAAAGAGGCTGGGAGATATATATCCCACCTGATAAGGAGGCTGGGAGATGTACTTCACTTTATAAGGAGGCTGGGAGAGTTAGCCTTACCTTACATGGAGGCTGGGAGATATACCTCACCTTATAAGGAGGCTGAGGGATATACCTCACCTTATAAGGAGGCTGGGAGAAATACCTCACCTTATATAGAGGCTGGGAGAGATATAATTCACCTAATTAGGTGGCTGGGAGATATACCTCACCTTATTAGGAGGCGGTGAGATATACCTCACCTTATAAGGAGGCTGGGAGATATACCTCACCATATAAGGAGGCTGGGAGATATACCTCACCTTATAAGGAGGCTGGGAGATATACCTCCCCTTATTAGTAGGCTGGGAGATATACCTCACCATATAAGGAGGCTGGGAGATATACCTCACCTTATAAGGAGGCTGGGAGATATGACTCACCTTATAAATAGGCTGGGAGATATACCTCCCCTTATAAGGAGGCTGGGAGATATACCTCACGTTGTAAAGAGGCTGGGAGATATACCTCACCTTATAAGGAGGCTGGGAGATATACCTCACTTTATATGGAGGCTGGGAGAGATACCTCACCTTACAAGGTGGCTGGGAGATATACCTCACCCTATAAGGAGGCTGGGAGATATACCTCACCATATAAAGATGCTGGGATGTATTCCTCACCTTATAAAGAGGCTGGGAGATATATACCTCACCTTACAAAGAGGCTGAGAGATATACCTCACCTTATAAGGAGGCTGGGAGATATACCTCATCTTACAAGGAGGCTGGGAGATATACCTCACCACATATAGAGGCTGGGAGAGATATAATTCTCCTTATAAGGAAGCTGGGAGATATACTTCACCATATAAGGAGGCTGGGAGATATACCTCACCTTATATAGAGGCTGGGAGAGATATAATTCTCCTTATAAGGAAGCTGGGAGATATACCTCACCCTATAAGGAGGCTGGGAGATATACCTTTCCTTATAAAGAGGCTTGGATATATACCTCACATTATATAGAGGCTGGAAGATATATACCTCACCTTATAAGGGGGCTGGTGGGAGATACACCTCACCTTATAAGGAGGCTGGGAGATATACGTTACCTTATAAAGAGGCGGGGATATATACCTCACATTATAAAGAGGCTGGGAGATATACCTCACCTTATATTAGGCTTTGAGACATACCTCACCTTACAAGGAGGCTGGGAGATATACGTCACCTTATAAGGCGGCTGGAAGATATACTTCACCTTATCAGGAGGCTGGGAGATATACCTCACCTTACAAGGAGGCTGAGAGATATACCTCACGTTTTAAGGAGGCTGGGAGATATACCTCACATTATATAGTGGCTGGGAGAGATATAATTCTCCTTAAAAGAAAGCTGTGAGATATACCTGACCTTATAAGTAGGCTGTTAGATATACTTCACATTATAAGGAGGCTGGGAGATATACCTCCCCTTATAAGTAGGCTCGGAGATATACCTCACCTTATAAAGAGCCTGGGATATATACCTCACCTTTATAATAAGGCTTGGAGAGATATAACTCACCATATTAGGAAGCTGGGAGATATACCTCACCATAGTTGGAGGCTGGGAGATATACCTCACCTTATAAGGAGGCTGGGAGATATACCTCACCTTATAAGGAGGCTGGGAGATATACCTCACCTTATAAGGAGGCTGGGAGAGATATACTTAACCGTAAAAGAAAGCTGGGAGATATACCTCACTTTATAAAGAGGTTGGGAGATATATTCTTCACATTATAATGAGGCTGGGAGATATACTTCATAATATATGGAGGCTGGGAGAGATATACCTCACCTTATAAGGAGGCTGGGAGATATACTTTACCTTATAAAGAGGCTGGGTGATATACCTCACCCTTGCAAGGCGGCTGGGAGATATACCTCACTATATAAAGAAGGTGGGAGATATATTCTTCACCTTATATTGAAGCTGGGAGATATACTTCACCTTTTAAGGAGGCTGGGAAACATACCTCACCTTACAAGGAGGCTGGGAGATATACCTCACCTTATAAGGAGACTGAGGGATATACCTCACCTTATATGGAGGCTGGGAGATATACCACACCTTATATAGAGGCTGCGAGATATATAATTCTCCTTATAAGGAACCTGGGAGATATACCTCACCTTGTAAGGAGGTTGAGAGACTTACCCCACCTTATAAAGAGGCTGGAAGAGATATACTCCACCTTATAAAGAGGCTGGGAGATATACCTCACCCTGTAAGGAGGCTGGAAGATATACCTCACCTTATAAAGAGGCTGGGATATATACCTCACCTTATAAAGAGGCTAGGAGATATACCTCGCTTTATAAGGAGGCTGAGGAATATACCTCACCTTATAAGGAGGCTGGGAGATATACCTCACCTTATATAGAGGCTGGGAGAGATATAAGTCTCCATATAAGTATAGCTGGGAGATATACCTCACCTTATATGGAGGTTGGGAAATTTAACCTACCTTATAAAGAGGCTGGGAGATATACCTCACCTTATATGGTGGCTGGGAGATATATACCTCACCTTATAAGGATGGTGTTAGATATACTTCACCTTATATGGAGGCTGGGAGATATACCTCACCTTATAAGTAGGCTGGGAGGTATACCTCACCTAATAAAGAGTCTGGGATATATACCTCACCTTCATAAGGAGGCTTGGAGAGATATACCTAACCTTATTAGGAAGCTGGGAGATATTCCTCACCTTATTAGGAGGCTGGGAGATATACCTCACATTATAAGGAGGCTGGTAGATATATACCTCACCTTAAAAGGAGCTGGGAGATATAACTCACCTCATAAGAGGCTTGGAGATACACCTCACCTTATAAGGAGGCAGGAAGATATACCTCACATTATATGGAGGCTTGGAGATATATCTCACTTTATAAGGAGGCTGGGAAATATACCTCACATTATAAAGAGGCTGAGAGAGATATGCTTCTCCTTTTAAGTAGCTGGAAGATATACCTCACCTTATAAGGAGGCTTGTGAGATATACTCCCCTTATAAAGAGGCTGGGAAAGATATACTTCACCTTATAAAAAGGCTGGGAGATATACCTCACCTTATAAGGAGTCTGTTAGATACACTTTACCTTATAAGGAGGCTGGGAGATATACCTCACCTTATAAGTCGGCTGGGAGATATACCACACCTTATAAAGAGACTGGGAGATATACCTCACCTTTATAAGGAGGCTGGGAGAGATCTTCCTCACCTTATTACAAGGCTGGGAGATATACTTCACCTTATTAGGAGGCTGGGAGATATACCTCACCTTAGAAGGAGGCTGGGAGATATACCTCACCTTATACGGAGGCTGGGAGAGATACCTCACCTTTTAAAGAAGCTGGGAGATATACCTCACTTTATAAAGAGGGTGGGAGATATATTCTTCACCTTATAATGAGGCTGGGAGATATATCTCACCTTATAAGGAGGCTGGGAGATATACCTCACCTTATAAGGAGTTTGGGTGATTTACCCTACCTTATAAAGAGGCTGGGAGATATACCTCACCTTATAAGGAGGCTGGGAGATATATACCTCATCTTATAAGGAGGGTGTTAGATATACTTCACCTTATAAGGAGGCTGGGAGATATACCTCACCTTATATGTAGGCTGGGAGATATACCTCACCTAATAAAGAGCCTGGGATATATACCTCACCTTTATAAGGAGGCTTGGAGAGGTATACCTCACCTTATTAGAAAGCTGGGAGATATACTTCACCTTATTAGGAGGCTGGGATATATACCTCACCTTATAAAGATGCTGGGAGATATACAACACCTAATAAGGAGGCTGGGAGAGATTCATCACCTTACAATGAGGGTGGGAGATTTACCTCACCTTATAAAGAGGCTGGGCGAGATATACTTCACCTTATAAGGATGCTGAGAGATATACCTCACCTTATAATTTGGCTTGGAATAGATATACTTTTCCTTATAAGGAGCTGGGAGATATAACTTACCTCATAAGAGGCTTGGAGATACACCTCACCTTATAAGATGGGAGGAAGATATACCTCACATTATAAGGAGGCTTGGAGATATACCTCACTTTATAAGGAGGCTGGGAAATATACCTCACCTAATAAAGAGGCTGAGAGAGATATACTTCACCTTATAAGGAGGCTGGGAGATATACCTCACCTTATAAGGAGGCTGGGAGATATACTCACCTTATAAGGAGGCTGGGAGATATACCTCACCTTATAAAGAGGCTGGGAGATATACCTCACCTTTCTAAGGAGGCTGTGAGAGATATTCCTCACCTTATTACAGGGCTGGGAGATATACCTCACCTTATATGGAGGCTGGGAGATATACCTCACCTTATAAGGAGGCTGGGAGATATACCTCACCTTATAAGGAGGCTGTGATATATATACCTCACCTTATAAGGAGGCTGGGAGATATACCTCACCTTATAAAGAGGCTGGGATATATACCTCACCTTATAAAGAGGCTGGGAGATATATATCTCACCTTATAAGGAGGCTGGGAGATATACTTCACCTTATAAGGAGGCTGGAAGAGATACCTTACTTTACATGGAGGCTGGGAGATATACCTCACCTTATAAGGAGGCTGAGGGATATACCTCACCTTATAAGGAGGCTGGGAGATATACCTCACCTTATATAGAGGCTGGGAGATATACCTCACCTTATTAGGAGGCTGGGAGATATACTTCACCTTATTAGGAAGCTGGGAGATATACCTCTCCTTATAAGGAGGCTGGGAGATATACCTCACCTTATAAGGAGGCTGGGAGATATACCTCACCTTATAAGGAGGCTGGGAGATATACCTCACCTTATAAGGAGGCTGGGAGATATACCTCACCTTATAAGAGGCTGGGAGATATACCTCACCTTATAAAGAGGCTGGGAGATATATACCTCACCTTATAAGGAGGCTGGGAGATATACTTCACCTTATAAGGAGGCTGGGAGAGATACCTCACCTTACAAGGAGGCTGGGAGATATACCTCACCTTATAAGGAGGCTGGGAGATATACCTCACCATATAAGATGCTGGGATGTATACCTCACCTTATAAAGAGGCTGGGAGATATACCTCACCTTACAAGGAGGCTGGGAGATATACCTCACCCAATAAGGAGGCTGGGAGATATACCTCACCTTACAAGGAGGATGGGAGATATACCTCACCTTATATAGAGGCTGGAAGAGAAATAATTCTCCTTATAAGGAAGCTGGGAGGTATACCTCACCTTATAAGGAGGCTGGGAGATATACCTCACCTTATAAAGAGGCTGGGAGATATACTTCACCTTATAAGGAGGCTGGGAGATATACCTCACCCTATAAGGAGGCTGGGAGATATACCTCACCTTATAAAGAGGCTGGGAGATATACCTCACCTTATAAGGAGGCTGGGAGATATACCTCACCTTATAAGGAGGCTGGGAGATATACCTCACCTTATAAGGAGGCTGGGAGATATACCTCACCTTATAAGGAGGCTGGGAGATATACCTCACCTTATAAGGAGGCTGGGAGATATACCTCACCTTATAAGGAGGCTGGGAGATATACCTCACCTTATAAGGAGGCTGGGAGATATACCTCACCTTATAAGGAGGCTGGGAGATATACCTCACCTTAAAAGAGGCTGGGAGATATACCTCACCTTATAAGGAGGCTGGGAGATATACCTCACCTTATAAGAGGCTGGGAGATATACCTCACCTTATAAAGAGGCTGGGAGATATACCTCACCTTATAAGGAGGCTGGGAGATATACCTCACCTTATAAGGAGGCTGGGAGATATACCTCACCTTATAAGGAGGCTGGGAGATATACCTCACCTTATAAGAGGCTGGGAGATATACCTCACCTTATAAGGAGGCTGGGAGATATACCTCACCTTATAAGGAGGCTGGGAGATATACCTCACCTTATAAGGAGGCTGGGAGATATACCTCACCTTATAAGGAGGCTGGGAGATATACCTCACCTTATAAGGAGGCTGGGAGATATACCTCACCTTATAAGGAGGCTGGGAGATATACCTCACCTTATAAGGAGGCTGGGAGATATACCTCACCTTATAAGGAGGCTGGGAGATATACCTCACCTTATAAGGAGGCTGGGAGATATACCTCACCTTATAAGGAGGCTGGGAGATATACCTCACCTTATAAGGAGGCTGGGAGATATACCTCACCTTATAAGGAGGCTGGGAGATATACCTCACCTTATAAGGAGGCTGGGAGATATACCTCACCTTATAAGGAGGCTGGGAGATATACCTCACCTTATAAGAGGCTGGGAGATATACCTCACCTTATAAGGAGGCTGGGAGATATACCTCACCTTATAAGGAGGCTGGGAGATATACCTCACCTTATAAGAGGCTGGGAGATATACCTCACCTTATAAGGAGGCTGGGAGATATACCTCACCTTATAAGAGGCTGGGAGATATACCTCACCTTATAAGGAGGCTGGGAGATATACCTCACCTTATAAGGAGGCTGGGAGAGATACCTCACCTTACAAGGAGGCTGGGAGATATACCTCACCCTATAAGGAGGCTGGGAGATATACCTCACCTTATAAAGAGGCTGGGAGATATATACCTCACCTTATAAAGAGGCTGGGAGATATACCTCACCTTATAAGGAGGCTGGGAGATATACCTCACCTTACAAGGAGGCTGGGAGATATACCTCACCTTATAAGGAGGCTGGGAGATATACCTCACCTTATAAGGAGGCTGGGAGATATACCTCACCTTATATAGAGGCTGGGAGATATACCTCTCCTTATAAGGAGGCTGGGAGATATACCTCACCTTATAAGGAGGCTGGGAGATATACCTCACCTTATAAGTAGGCTGGGAGATATACCTCACCTTATAAGAGGCTGGGAGATATACCTCACCTTATAAGGAGGCTGGGAGATATACTTCACCTTATAAGGAGGCTGGGAGATATACCTCACCTTATAAGGAGGCTGGGAGATATACCTCACCTTATAAAGAGGCTGGGATATATACCTCACCTTATAAAGAGGCTGGGAGATATATACCTCACTTATAAGGAGGCTGGGAGATATACCTCACCTTATAAGGAGGCTGGGAGATATACCTCACCTTATAAGGAGGCTCGGAGATATACCTCACCTTATTAGGAAGCTGGGGATATATACCTCACCTTATAAGGAGGCTGGGAGATATACCTCACCTTACAAGGAGGCTGGGAGATATACCTCACCTTATAATGAGCTGGGAGGATATACTTCACCTTATAAGAAAGCTGGGAGATATACCTCACCTTATATAGAGGCTGGGAGAGATATACTTCTCCTTATAAGGAGCTGCAAGATATACCTCAACTTTTAAGGAGGCTGGGAGATATACCTCACCTTATAAGGAGGTTGTTAGATATACCTCACCCTATAAGGAGGCTGGGAGATATACCTCACCTTATAAAGTGGCTGGGATATATACCTCACCTTATAATGAGGCTGGGAGATATATACCTCACTTTATTAGGAGGCTGGGAGATATACTTCACCTTATAAGGAGGCTGGGAGATATACCTTACCTTACAAGGTGGCTGGGAGATATACCTCACCTTATAATTAGGCTGAGGGATATACCTCACCTTATAAGGAGGTTGGGAGAAATACCTCACCTTTTATAGAGGCTGGGAGAGATATAATTCACCTAATTAGGAGGCTGGGAGATATACCTCACCTTATTTGGAGGCTGGGAGATATACTTCACCTTATAAGGAGGCTGGGAGATATACCTCACCTTATAAGGAGGCTGGGAGATATACCTCACGTTGTAATGAGGCTGGGAGATATACCTCACCTTATAAGGAGGCTGGGAGATATACCTCACCTTATAAAGAGGCTGGGATATATACCTCACCTTATAAAGAGGCTGGGAGATATACCTCACCTTATAAGGAGGCTGGGATAGATACCTCACCTTACAAGGAGGCTGGGAGATATAACTCACCTTATAAGGAGGCTGGGAGATATACCTCACCTTATAGAGAGGCTGGGATATATACCTCACTTTATAAGAGGTAGGGAGATATACCTCACCTTATAAGGAGGCTGGGATAGATACCTCACCTTACAAGGAGGCTGGGAGATATACCTCACCTTATAAGGAGGCTGACGGATATACCTCACCTTATAAGGAGGCTGGGAGATATACCTCACCTTATATAGAGTTTGGGAGAGATATAATTCTCCTTATAAGGAAGCTGGGAGATATACCTCACCTTATAAAGAGGCTGGGAGAGATGCCTCACCTTTCAAGGTGGCTGGGAGATATACCTCACCCTATAGGGAGGCTGGGAGATATACCTCACCTTATAAAGTGGCTGGGAGATATACCTCACCTTATAAAGAGGCTGGGAGATATACCTCACCTTATAAGGAGGCTGGGAGATATACCTCACCTTATAAAGAGGCTGGGAGAGATGCCTCACCTTACAAGGAGGCTGGGAGATATACCTCACCTTATATGGAGGCTGGGAGATATACCTCACCTTATAAAGTGGCTGGGTATATACCTCACCTTATAAAGAGGCTGGGAGATATATACCTCACCTTATAAAGAGGCTGGGAGAGATATACTTCACCTTATAAAGATGCTGGGAGATATATACCTCACCTTATAAGGAGTCTGCTAGATATAAATCACCTTATAAGGAGGCTGGGAGATATACCTCACCTTGTAAGTAGGCTGGGAGATATACCTCACCTTATAAAGAGGCTGGGAGATATACCTCACCTTTACAAGGAGGCTGGGAGAGATATACCTCACCTTATTACATGGCTGCAAGATATACCTTACCTTATTAGGAGTCTGGGAGATATACCTCACCCTATAAGGAGGCTGGGAGATATACCTCACCTTATAAAGAGGCTGGGATATATACCTCACCTTATATAGAGGCTGGGAGATATACCTCACCTTATAAGGAGAATGGGAGAGATACGTCATCTTACAAGGAGGCTGGGAGATATAAATCACCTTATAAGGAGGCTGGGAGATATACCTCACCTTGTAAGTAGGCTGGGAGATATACCTCACCTTATAAAGAGGCTGGGAGATATACCTCACCTCTACAAGGAGGCTGGGAGAGATATACCTCACCTTATTACAAGGCTGGAAGATATACCTCACCTTATTCGGAGTCTGGGAGATATAACTCACCTTATAAGGAGGCTAGGAGATATAACTCACCTTATACGGAGGGCGGGAGAGATACCTCACTTTTTAAAGACGCTGGGAGATATACCTCACTTTATAAAGAGGGTGGGAGATATATTCTTCACCTTATAATGAGGCTGGGATATATACCTCACCTTATATGGAGGCTGGGAGAGATGTAAATCACGTTATAAGGAGGCTGGGATATATACCTCACCTTATATGGAGGATGTGACATATACCTCACTTTATAAGGAGGCTGGGAGATATACCTCACCATATAAAGAGCCTGGCAGATATATACCTCACCTGATAAGGAGGCTGGGAGATATAATTCCCCTTATAAGGGGGCTCGGCGAGATACCTTACCTTAGAAGGAGGCTGGAAGATATACCTCACCTTATAAGGAGGCTGAAGGATATACCTCACCTTATATAGAGGCTGGGAGAGATATAATTCACCTAATTAAGAGGCTGGGAGATATACCTCACCTTATTAGGAGGCTGGGATATATATTTCACCTTATATGGAGGCTGGGAGATATACCTCACCTTATAAGGAGGCTGGTAGATATACCTCTCCTTATATGGAGGCTGTGATATATACCTCACCTTATAAAATGCCTGGGGTATATACTTCACCTTATAAGGAGGCTGGGAGATATACCTCACCTTATAAGGAGGCTGGGAGATATACCTCACCTTATAAGGAGGCTGGGAGAGATACCTCACCTTACAAGGAGGCTGGGAGATATACCTCACCCTATAAGGAGGCTGGGAGATATACCTCACCTTATAAAGAGGCTGACATATATACCTCACCTTATAAAGAGGCTGGGAGATATATACCTCACCTTATAAGGAGGCTGGGAGATATACTTCAACTTATAAGGAGGCTGGGAGATATACCTCACCTTACAAGGAGGCTGGGAGATATACCTCACCTTATAAGGAGGCTGAGGGATATACCTCACTTTATAAGGAGGCTGGGAGATATACCTCACCTTATATAGAGGCTTGGAGAGATATAATTCTCCTTATAATGTAGCTGGGAGATATACCTCACTTTATAAGGAGGTTGGGAGATTTACCCCACCATATAAGTAGGCTGGGAGATATACCTCACCTTATAAAGAGGCTGGGAGATATACCTCACCATATATGGAGGCTGGGAGAGATGCTTCACCTTTCAGGGAGGCTGGGAGATATACCTCACCCTATAAGGAGGCTGGGAGATATACCTCACCTTATAAAGTGGCTGGGATATACACCTCACCTTATAAAGAGGCTGGGAGATATATACCTCACTCTATAAGGAGGCTGGTAGATATACCTCTCCTTATATGGAGGCTGTGATATATACCTCACCTTATAAAGGCTGGGAGATATACTTCACCTTATAAGGAGGCTGGGAGATATACCTCACCTTATGAGGAGGCTGGGAGATATACCTCACCTTATAAGGAGGCTGGGAGAGATACCTCACCTTACAAGGAGGCTGGGAGATATACCTCACCTTATAAAGAGGCTGTGAGATATACCTCACCTTATAAAGAGGCTGGGAGATATACCTCACCTTATAAGGAGGCTGGGAGATATACTTCACCTTATAAGGAGGCTGGGAGATATACCTCACCTTACAAGGAGGCTGGGAGATATACCTCACCTTATAAGGAGGCTGAGGGATATACCTCACCTTATAAGGAGGCTGGGAGATATACCTCACCTTATATAGAGGCTTGGAGAGATATAATTCCCTTATAATGTAGCTGGGAGATATACCTCACCTTATAAGGAGGCTGGGAGATATACCTCACCTTATAAGAGGCTGGGAGATATACTTCATCTTATAAAGAGGCTGGGAGATATACCTCACCTTATAAGGAGGCTGGGAGATATACCTCACCCTATAAGGAGGCTGGGAGATATACCTCACCTTATAATGAGGCTGGGATATATACCTCACCTTATAAAGAGGCTGGGAGAGATATACTTCACCTTATAAAGATGCTGGGAGATATATACCTCACCTTATAAGGAGTCTGCTAGATATAAATCACCTTATAAGGAGGCTGGGAGATATACCTCACCTTGTAAGTAGGCTGGGAGATATACCTCACCTTATAAAGAGGCTGGGAGATATACCTCACCTTTACAAGGAGGCTGGGAGAGATATACCTCACCTTATTACATGGCTGCAAGATATACCTTACCTTATTAGGAGTCTGGGAGATATACCTCACCCTATAAGGAGGCTGGGAGATATACCTCACCTTATAAAGAGGCTGGGATATATACCTCACCTTATATAGAGGCTGGGAGATATACCTCACCTTATAAGGAGACTGGGAGAGATACGTCACCTTACAAGGAGGCTGGGAGATATAAATCACCTTATAAGGAGGCTGGGAGATATACCTCACCTTATAAGGAGGCTGGGAGATATACCTCACCTTATAAAGAGGCTGGGAGATATACCTCACCTTAATAAGGAGGCTTGGAGAGATATACCACACCTTATACAAGGCTGGAAGATATACCTCACCTTATGGAGTCTGGGAGATATACTCACCTTATAAGGAGGCTGGAGATATACTCACCTTATACGGAGGCGGGAGAGATACTCACTTTTAAAGACGCTGGGAGATATACCTCACTTTATAAAGAGGGTGGGAGATATATTCTTCACCTTATAATGAGGCTGGGAGATATACCTCACCTTATATGGAGGCTGGGAGAGATGTACCTCACCTTATAAGGAGGCTGGGAGATATACCTCACCTTATAAGGAGGCTGTGATATATACCTCACCTTATAAGGAGGCTGGGAGATATACCTCACCTTATAAAGAGGCTGGGAGATATATACCTCACCTTATAAGGAGGCTGGGAGATATACTTCACCTTATAAGGAGGCTGCGAGATACCTTACCTTAAAGGAGGCTGGGAGATATACCTCACCTTATAAGGAGGCTGAGGATATACCTCACCTATATAGAGGCTGGGAGAGATATACTCACCTTGTAAGGAGGCTGGGAGATATACCTCACCTTATAAGGAGGCTGGGATATATACCTCACCTTATAAGGAGGCTGGGAGATATACCTCACCTTATAAGGAGGCTGGTAGATATACCTCACCTTATAAGGAGGCTGGGATATATACCTCACCTTATAAAGAGGCTGGAGAGATATACCTCACCTTATAAGGAGGCTGGGAGATATACCTCACCTTATAAGGAGGCTGGGAGATATACCTCACCTTATAGGAGGCTGGGAGAGATACCTCACATTATATATAAGCTGGGAGATATACCTCACCTTATAAGGAGGTTGGGAGATTTACCCTACCTTATAAAGAGGCTGGGAGATATACCTCACCTTATAAGGTGGCTGGGAGATATATACCTCACCTAATACGGAGGCTGGGAGATATACTTCACCTTATAGGGAGGCTGGGAGATATACCTCACCTTATAAGTAGGCTAGGAGATATACCTCACCTTATAAAGATACTGGGATATATACCTCACCTATATAAGGAGGCTTGGAGAGATATACCTCTCCTTATTAGGAGGCTGGGAGATATTCCTCACCTTATTAGGAGGCTGGGAGATATACCTCACATTATAAGGAGGCTGGTAGATATATACCTCACCTTAAAAGGAGCTGGGAGATATAACTCACCTCATAAGAGGCTTGGAGATACACCTCACCTTATAAGGAGGCAGGAAGATATACCTCACATTATATGGAGGCTTGGAGATATATCTCACTTTATAAGGAGGCTGGGAAATATACCTCACATTATAAAGAGGCTGAGAGAGATATGCTTCTCCTTATAAGGAGCTGGAAGATATACCTCACCTTATAAGGAGGCTTGTGAGATTTACTCCCCTTATATTGAGGCTGGGAAAGATATACTTCACCTTATAAAAAGGCTGGGAGATATACCTCACCTTATAAGGAGTCTGTTAGATATACTTTACCTTATAAGGAGGCTGGGAGATATACCTCACCTTATAAGTCGGCTGGGAGATATACCACACCTTATAAAGAGACTGGGAGATATATCTCACCTTTATAAGGAGGCTGGGAGAGATCTTCCTCACCTTATTACAAGGCTGGGAGATATACTTCACCTTATTAGGAGGCTGGGAGATATACCTCACCTTAGAAGGAGGCTGGGAGATATACCTCACCTTATACGGAGGCTGGGAGAGATACCTCACCTTTTAAAGAAGCTGGGAGATATACCTCACTTTATAAAGAGGGTGGGAGATATATTCTTCACCTTATAATGGGGCTGGGAGATATATCTCTCCTTATAAGGAGGCTGGGAGATATACCTCACCTTATAAGGATGCTGGGAGATATATACCTCATCTTATAAGGAGGGTGTTAGATATACTTCACCTTATAAGGAGGCTGGGAGATATACCTCACCTTATATGTAGGCTGGGAGATATACCTCACCTAATAAAGAGGCTGGGATATATACCTCACCTTTATAAGGAGGCTTGGAGAGGTATACCTCACCTTATTAGAAAGCTGGGAGATATACTTCACCTTATTAGGAGGCTTGGATATATACCTCACCTTATAAAGATGCTGGGAGATATACAACACCTAATAAGGAGGCTGGGAGAGATTCATCACCTTACAATGAGGGTGGGAGATTTACCTCACCTTATAAAGAGGCTGGGAGAGATATACTTCACCTTATAAGGAGGCTGTGAGATATACCTCACCTTATAATTTGGCTTGGAATAGATATACTTTTCCTTATAAGGAGCTGGGAGATATAACTTACCTCATAAGAGGCTTGGAGATACACCTCACCTTATAAGAAGGCAGGAAGATATACCTGACATTATAAGGAGGTTTGGAGATATACCTCACTTTATAAGGAGGCTGGGAAATATACCTCACCTAATAAAGAGGCTGAGAGAGATATACTTCTCCTTATAAGGAGATGGGAGATATAAATCACCTTATAAGTAGGCTGGGAGATATATCTCACCTTATAAAGAGGCTGGGAGATATACCTCACCTTTCTAAGGAGGCTGTGAGAGATATTCCTCATCTTATTACAGGGCTGGGATATATACCTCACATTATATGGAGGCTGGGAGAGATGTACCTCACCTTATAAGGAGGCTGGGAGATATACCTCACCTTATAAGGAGGCTGTGATATATATACCTCACCTTATAAGGAGGCTGGGAGAGATATACTTTACCGTAAAAGAAAGCTGCGAGATATACCTCACTTTATAAAGAGGGTGGGAGATATATTCTTCACATTATAATGAGGCTGGGAGATATACTTCCCAATATATGGAGGCTGGGAGAGATGTACCTCACCTTATAAGGAGGCTGGGAGATATACTTCACCTTATAAAGAGGCTGGGTGATATACCTCACCCTTACAAGGCGGCTGGGAGATATACCTCACTTTATAAAGAAGGTGGGAGATATATTCTTCACCTTATATTGAAGCTGGGAGATATACTTCACCTTATAAGGAGGCTGGGAGAGATACCTCACCTTACAAGGAGGCTGGGAGATATACCTCACCTTATAAGGAGACTGAGGGATATACCTCACCTTATAAGGAGGCTGGGAGATATACCTCACCTTCTATAGAGGCTGGTAGAGATATAAGTCTCCTTATAAGTATAGCTGGGAGATATACCTCACCTTATATGGAGGTTGGGAAATTTAACCTACCTTATTTAGAGGCTGGGAGATATACCTCACCTTATAAGGTGGCTGGGAGATATATACCTCACCTTATAAGGATGGTGTTAGATATACTTCACCTTATATGGAGGCTGGGAGATATACCTCACCTTATAAGTAGGCTGGGAGATATACCTCACCTAATAAAGAGTCTGGGATATATACCTCACCTTCATAAGGAGGCTTGGAGAGATATACCTAACCTTATTAGGAAGCTGGGAGATATTCCTCACCTTATTAGGAGGCTGGGAGATATACCTCACATTATAAGGAGGCTGGTAGATATATACCTCACCTTAAAAGGAGCTGGGAGATATAACTCACCTCATAAGAGGCTTGGAGATACACCTCACCTTATAAGGAGGCAGGAAGATATACCTCACATTATATGGAGGCTTGGAGATAAATCTCACTTTAAAAGGAGGCTGGGAAATATACCTCACATTATAAAGAGGCTGAGAGAGATATGCTTCTCCTTATAAGGAGCTGGAAGATATACCTCACCTTATAAGGAGGCTTGTGAGATTTACTCCCCTTATAAAGAGGCTGGGAAAGATATACTTCACCTTATAAAAAGGCTGGGAGATATACCTCACCTTATAAGGAGTCTGTTAGATATGCTTTACCTTATAAGGAGGCTGGGAGATATACCTCACCTTATAAAGATGCTGGGAGATATACAACACCTAATAAGGAGGCTGGGAGAGATTCATCACCTTACAATGAGGGTGGGAGATTTACCTCACCTTATAAAGAAGCTGGGAGAGATATACTTCACCTTATAAGGAGGCTGAAGGATATACCTCACCTTATAATTTGGCTTGGAATAGATATACTTTTCCTTATAAGGAGCTGGGAGATATAACTTACCTCATAAGAGGCTTGGAGATACACCTCACCTTATAAGATGGCAGGAAGATATACCTCACATTATAAGGAGGCTTGGAGATATGCCTCACTTTATAAGGAGGCTGGGAAATATACCTCACCTAATAAAGAGGCTTGGGATATATACCTCACCATATAAAGAGGCTGGGAGATGTATATACCACCTGATAAGGAGGCTGGGAGATGTACTTCACTTTATAAGGAGGCTGGGAGAGTTAGCCTTACCTTACATGGAGGCTGGGAGATATACCTCACCTTATAAGGAGGCTGAGGGATATACCTCACCTTATAAGGAGGCTGGGAGATATACCTCACCTTATATAGAGGCTGGGAGAGATATAATTCACCTAATTAGGTGGCTGGGAGATATACCTCACCTTATTAGGAGGCTGGGAGATATACCTCACCTTATAAGGAGGCTGGGAGATATACCTCACCTTATTACAAGGCTGGGAGATATACCTCACCTTATAAGGAGGCTGGGAGATATACCTCACCTTACAAGGAGGCTGGGAGATATACCTCACCTTATAAGGAGGCTGGGAGATATACCTCACTTTATAAAGAGGTTGGGATATATAACTCACCATATAAAGAGGCTGGCAGATATATACCTCACCTGATAAGGAGGCTGGGAGATATACTTCACCTTATAAGGAGGCTGGGAGAGTTACCTTACCTTACAAGGAGGCTGGGAGATATACCTCACCTTATAAGGAGGCTGAGGGATATACCTCACCTGATAAGGAGGATGGGAGATATACTTCACCTTATAAGGAGGCTGGGAGATATACCTCCCCTTATTAGGAGGCTGGGAGATATACCTCACCTTATAAGGAGGCTGGGAGATATACCTCACCTTATAAGGAGGCTGGGAGATATGACTCACCTTATAAATAGGCTGGGAGATATACCTCCCCTTATAAGGAGGCTGGGAGATATACCTCACGTTGTAAAGAGGCTGGGAGATATACCTCACCTTATAAGGAGGCTGGGAGATATACCTCACTTTATATGGAGGCTGGGAGAGATACCTCACCTTACAAGGTGGCTGGGAGATATACCTCACCCTATAAGGAGGCTGGGAGATATACCTCACCATATAAAGATGCTGGGATGTATTCCTCACCTTATAAAGAGGCTGGGAGATATATACCTCACCTTACAAAGAGGCTGAGAGATATACCTCACCTTATAAGGAGGCTGGGAGATATACCTCATCTTACAAGGAGGCTGGGAGATATACCTCACCTCATATAGAGGCTGGGAGAGATATAATTCTCCTTATAAGGAAGCTGGGAGATATACCTCACCCTATAAGGAGGCTGGGAGATATACCTTTCCTTATAAAGAGGCTTGGATATATACCTCACATTATATAGAGGCTGGAAGATATATACCTCACCTTATAAGGGTGCTGGTGGGAGATACACCTCACCTTATAAGGAGGCTGGGAGATATACCTCACCTTTTATAGAGGCTGGGAGAGATATAATTCTCCTTATAAGGAAGCTGGGAGATATACCTCACCCTATAGGGAGGCTGGGAGATATACCTTACCTTATAAAGAGGCGGGGATATATACCTCACATTATAAAGAGGCTGGGAGATATACCTCACCTTATATTAGGCTTTGAGACATACCTCACCTTACAAGGAGGCTGGGAGATATACGTCACCTTATAAGGCGGCTGGAAGATATACTTCACCTTATCAGGAGGCTGGGAGATATACCTCACCTTACAAGGAGGCTGAGGGATATACCTCACGTTTTAAGGAGGCTGGGAGATATACCTCACATTATATAGTGGCTGGGAGAGATATAATTCTCCTTATAAGAAAGCTGTGAGATATACCTGACCTTATAAGTAGGCTGTTAGATATACTTCACCTTATAAGGAGGCTGGGAGATATACCTCCCCTTATAAGTAGGCTCGGAGATATACCTCACCTTATAAAGAGCCTGGGATATATACCTCACCTTTATAATAAGGCTTGGAGAGATATAACTCACCATATTAGGAAGCTGGGAGATATACCTCACCTTATTTGGAGGCTGGGAGATATACCTCACCTTATAAGGAGGCTGGGAGATATACCTCACCTTATAAAGAGGCTGGGAGATATACAACACCTTAAAGGAGGCTGGGAGAGATACCTCACCTTAGAAGGAGGGTGGGAGATTTACCTCACCTTATAAAGAGGCTGGAAGAGATATACTTCACCTTGTAAGGAGGCTGGGAGAAATACCTCACCTTATAAGGAGGCTGGGAGAGATATACTTAACCGTAAAAGAAAGCTGGGAGATATACCTCACTTTATAAAGAGGGTGGGAGATATATTCTTCACATTATAATGAGGCTGGGAGATATACCTCACAATATATGGAGGCTGGGAGAGATGTACCTCACCTTATAAGGAGGATTTGAGATATACTTCACCTTATAAAGAGGCTGGGTGATATACCTCACCCTTACAAGGAGGCTGGGAGATATACCTCACTTTATAAAGAAGGTGGGAGATATATACTTCACCTTATAAGGAGGCTGGGAGAGATACCTCACCTTACAAGGAGGCTGGGAGATATACCTCACCTTATAAGGAGACTGAGGGATATACCTCACCTTATATGGAGGCTGGGAGATATACCACACCTTATATAGAGGCTGGGAGATATATAATTCTCCTTATAAGGAACCTGGGAGATATACCTCACCTTGTAAGGAGGTTGAGAGACTTACCCCAACTTATAAAGAGGCTGGAAGAGATATACTCCACCTTATAAAGAGGCTGGGAGATATACCTCACCTTATAAGGAGGCTGGGAGAGATACCTGACCTTACAAGGAGGCTGGGAGATATACCTCACCCTGTAAGGAGGCTGGAAGATATACCTCACCTTATAAAGAGGCTGGGATATATACCTCACCTTATAAAGAGGCTAGGAGATATACCTCGCTTTATAAGGAGGCTGAGGAATATACCTCACCTTATAAGGAGGCTGGGAGATATACCTCACCTTATATAGAGGCTGGGAAAGATATAAGTCTCCTTATAAGTATAGCTGGGAGATATACCTCACCTTATATGGAGGTTGGGAGATTTAACCTTCCTTATAAAGAGGCTGGGAGATATACCTCACCTTATAAGGTGGCTGGGAGTTATATACCTCACCTTATAAGGAGGGTGTTAGATATACTTCACCTTATATGGAGGGTGGGAGATATGCCTCACCTTATAAGTAGGCTGGGAGGTATACCTCACCTCATAAAGAGTCTGGGATATATACCTCACCTTCATAAGGAGGCTTGGAGAGATATACCTAACCTTATTAGGAAGCTGGGAGATATTCCTCACCTTATTAGGAGGCTGGGAGATATTCCTCACATTATAAGGAGGCTGGTAGATATATACCTCACCTTAAAAGGAGCTGGGAGATATAACTCACCTCATATGAGGCTTGGAGATACACCTCACCTTATAAGGAGGCAGGAAGATATACCTCACATTATATGGAGGCTTGGAGATATATCTCACTTCATAAGGAGGCTGGGAAATATACCTCACATTATAAAGAGGCTGAGAGAGATATGCTTCTCCTTATAAGGAGCTGGAAGATATACCTCACCTTATAAGGAGGCTTGTGAGTTTTAATCCCCTTATAAAGAGGCTGGGAAAGATATACTTCACCTTATACAAAGGCTGGGAGATATACCTCACCTTATAAGGAGTCTGTTAGATATACTACACCTTATAAAGAGACTGGGAGATATACCTCACCTTTATAAGGAGGTTCGGAGAGATCTTCCTCACCTTATTACAAGGCTGGGAGATATACTTCACCTTATTAGGAGGCTGGGAGATATACCTCACGTTAGAAGGAGGCTGGGAGATATACCTCACCTTATACGGAGGCTGGGAGAGATACCTCACCTTTTAAAGAAGCTGGGAGATATACCTCACTTTATAAAGAGGGTGGGAGATATATTCTTCACCTTATAATGGGGCTGGGAGATATATCTCTCCTTATAAGGAGGCTGGGAGATATACCTCACCTTATAAGGAGTTTGGGTGATTTACCCTACCTTATAAAGAGGCTGGGAGATATGCCTCACCTTATAAGGAGGCTGAGAGATATATACCTCATCTTATAAGGAGGGTGTTAGATATACTTCACCTTATAAGGAGGCTGGGAGATATACCTCACCTTATATGTAGGCTGGGAGATATACCTCACCTAATAAAGAGGCTGGGATATATACCTCACCTTTATAAGGAGGCTTGGAGAGGTATACCTCACCTTATTAGAAAGCTGGGAGATATACTTCACCTTATTAGGAGGCTTTGGATATATACCTCACCTTATAAAGATGCTGGGAGATATACAACACCTAATAAGGAGGCTGGGAGAGATTCATCACCTTACAATGAGGGTGGGAGATTTACCTCACCTTATAAAGAGGCTGGGCGAGATATACTTCACCTTATAAGGATGCTGAGAGATATACCTCACCTTATAATTTGGCTTGGAATAGATATACTTTTCCTTATAAGGAGCTGGGAGATATAACTTACCTCATAAGAGGCTTGGAGATACACCTCACCTTATAAGAAGGCAGGAAGATATACCTCACATTATAAGGAGGTTTGGAGATATACCTCACTTTATAAGGAGGCTGGGAAATATACCTCACCTAATAAAGAGGCTGAGAGAGATATACTTCTCCTTATAGGGAGATGGGAGATATAAATCACCTTATAAGGAGGCTTGTGATATTTACCAACCTTTAAAAGAGGCTGGAAGAGATATACTTCACCTTATAAAGAGGCTGGGAGATATATCTCACCTTATAAGTAGGCTGGGAGATATATCTCACCTTATAAAGAGGCTGGGAGATATTCCTCACCTTTCTAAGGAGGCTGTGAGAGATATTCCTCACCTTATTACAGGGCTGGCAGATATACCTCACATTATATGGAGGCTGGGAGAGATGTACCTCACCTTATAAGGAGGCTGAGAGATATACCTCACCTTATAAGGAGGCTGTGATATATATACCTCACCTTATAAGGAGGCTGGTTGATATACCTCACCTTATAAAGAGGCTGGGATATATACCTCACCATATAAAGAGGCTGGGAGATATATATCTCACCTGATAAGGAGGCTGGGAGATATACTTCACCTTATAAGGAGGCTGGGAGAGTTAGCCTTACTTTACATGGGGGCTGGGAGATATACCTCACCTTATAAGAAGGCCGAGGGATATACCGCACCTTATAAGGGGGCTGGGAGAAATACTTCACCTTATATAGAGGCTGGGAGAGATATAGTTCACCTAATTAGGAGGCATGGAGATATACTTCACCTTATTAGGAGGCGGTGAGATATACCTCTCCTTATAAGGAGGCTGGGAGATATACCTCACCTTATACGGAGGCTGGGAGAGATACCTCACCTTTTAAAGAAGCTGGGAGATATACCTCACTTTATAAAGAGGGTGGGAGATATATTCTTCACCTTATAATGAGGCTGGGAGATATATCTCTCCTTATAAGGAGGCTGGGAGATATACCTCACCTTATAAGGAGTTTGGGTGATTTACCCTACCTTATAAAGAGGCTGGGAGATATACCTCACCTTTTAAGGAGGCTGGGAGATATATACCTCATCTTATAAGGAGGGTGTTAGATATACTTTACCTTATAAGAAGGCTGGGAGATATACCTCACCTTATATGTAGGCTGGGAGATATACCTCACCTAATAAAGAGGCTGGGATATATACCTCACCTTTATAAGGAGGCTTGGAGAGGTATACCTCAACTTATTAGAAAGCTGGGAGATATACTTCACCTTATTAGGAGGCTTTGGATATATACCTCACCTTATAAAGATGCTGGGAGATATACAACACCTAATAAGGAGGCTGGGAGAGATTCATCACCTTACAATGAGGGTGGGAGATTTACCTCACCTTATAAAGAGGCTGGGAGAGATATACTTCACCTTATAAGGAGGCTGAAAGATATACCTCACCTTATAATTTGGCTTGGAATAGATATACTTTTCCTTATAAGGAGCTGGGAGATATAACTTACCTCATAAGAGGCTTGGAGATACACCTCACCTTATAAGATGGCAGGAAGATATACCTCACATTATTAGGAGGCTTGGAGATATACCTCACTTTATAAGGAGGCTGGGAAAAATACCTCACCTAATAAAGAGGCTTGGGATATATACCTCACCATATAAAGAGGCTGGGAGATATATATCCCACCTGATAAGGAGGCTGGGAGATGTACTTCACTTTATAAGGAGGCTGGGAGAGTTAGCCTTACCTTACATGGAGGCTGGGAGATATACCTCACTTTATAAGGAGGCTGAGGGATATACCTCACCTTATAAGGAGGCTGGGAGAAATACCTCACCGTATATAGAGGCTGGGAGAGATATAATTCACCTAATTAGGTGGCTGGGAGATATACCTCACCTTATTAGGAGGCGGTGAGATATACCTCACCTTATAAGGAGGCTGGGAGATATACCTCACCTTATTACAAGGCTGGGAGATATACCTCACCTTATAAGGAGGCTGGGAGATATACCTCACGTTGTAAAGAGGCTGGGAGATATACCTTACCTTAAAAGGAGTCTGGGAGATATACCTCACCTTACAAGGAGGCTGGGAGATATACCTCACCTTATAAGGAGGCTGGGAGATATACCTCACTTTATAAAGAGGTTGGGATATATAACTCACCATATAAAGAGGCTGGCAGATATATACCTCACCTGATAAGGAGGCTGGGAGATATACTTCACCTTATAAGGAGGCTGGGAGAGTTACCTTACCTTACAAGGAGGCTGGGAGATATACCTCACCTTATAAGGAGGCTGAGGGATATACCTCACCTGATGAGGAGGATGGGAGATATACTTCACCTTATAAGGAGGCTGGGAGATATACCTCCCCTTATTAGGAGGCTGGGAGATATACCTCACCTTATAAGGAGGCTGGGAGATATACCTCACCTTATAAGGAGGCTGGGAGATATGACTCACCTTATAAATAGGCTGGGAGATATACCTCCCCTTATAAGGAGGCTGGGAGATATACCTCACGTTGTAAAGAGGCTGGGAGATATACCTCACCTTATAAGGAGGCTGGGAGATATACCTCACTTTATATGGAGGCTGGGAGAGATACCTCACCTTACAAGGTGGCTGGGAGATATACCTCACCCTATGAGGAGGCTGGGAGATATACCTCACCATATAAAGATGCTGGGATGTATTCCTCACCTTATAAAGAAGCTGGGAGATATATACCTTACCTTACAAAGAGGCTGAGAGATATACCTCACCTTGTAAGGAGGCTGCGAGATATACCTCACCTCATATAGAGGCTGGGAGAGATATAATTCTCCTTATAAGGAAGCTGGGAGATACACCTCACCCTATAAGGAGGCTGGGAGATATACCTTTCCTTATAAAGAGGCTTGGATATATACCTCACATTATATAGAGGCTGGAAGATATATACCTCACCTTATACGGGGGCTGGTGGGAGATACACCTCACCTTATAAGGACGCTGGGAGATATACCTCACCTTATAAGGAGGCTGGGAGATATACCTCACTTTATATGGAGGCTGGGAGAGATACCTCACCTTACAAGGTGGCTGGGAGATATACCTCACCCTATGAGGAGGCTGGGAGATATACCTCACCATATAAAGATGTTGGGATGTATTCCTCACCTTATAAAGAAGCTGGGAGATATATACCTTACCTTACAAAGAGGCTGAGAGATATACCTCACCTTGTAAGGAGGCTGCGAGATATACCTCACCTCATATAGAGGCTGGGAGAGATATAATTCTCCTTATAAGGAAGCTGGGAGATACACCTCACCCTAAAAGGAGGCTGGGAGATATACCTTTCCTTATAAAGAGGCTTGGATATATACCTCACATTATATAGAGGCTGGAAGATATATACCTCACCTTATACGGGGGCTGGTGGGAGATACACCTCACCTTATAAGGAGGCTGGGAGATATACCTCACCTTTTATAGAGGCTGGGAGAGATATAATTCTCCTTATAAGTAGGCTCGGAGATATACCTCACCTTATAAAGAGCCTGGGATATATACCTCAACTTTATAATAAGGCTTGGAGAGATATAACTCACCATATTAGGAAGCTGGGAGATATACCTCACCTTATTTGGAGGCTGGGAGATATACCTCACCTTATAAGGAGGCTGGGAGATATACCTCACCTTATAAAGAGGCTGGGAGATATACAACACCTTAAAGGAGGCTGGGAGAGATACCTCACCTTAGAAGGAGGGTGGGAGATTTACCTCACCTTATAAAGAGGCTGGAAGAGATATACTTCACCTTGTAAGGAGGCTGGGAGAAATACCTCACCTTATAAGGAGGCTGGGAGATATATACTTAACCGTAAAAGAAAGCTGGGAGATATACCTCACTTTTTAAAGAGGGTGGGAGATATATTCTTCACATTATAATGAGGCTGGGAGATATACCTCACAATATATGGAAGCTGGGAGAGATGTACCTCACCTTATAAGGAGGCTTTTGAGATATACTTCTCCTTATAAAGAGGCTGGGTGATATACCTCACCCTTACAAGGAGGCTGGGAGATATACCTCACCTTATAAGGAGACTGAGGGATATACCTCACCTTATATGGAGGCTGGGAGATATACCACACCTTATATAGAGGCTGGGAGATATATAATTCTCCTTATAAGGAACCTGGGAGATATACCTCACCTTGTAAGGAGGTTGAGAGACTTACCCCACCTTATAAAGAGGCTGGAAGAGATATACTCCACCTTATAAAGAGGCTGGGAGATATACCTCACCTTATAAGGAGGCTGGGAGAGATACCTGACCTTACAAGGAGGCTGGGAGATATACCTCACCCTGTAAGGAGGCTGGAAGATATATCTCACCTTATAAAGAGGCTGGGATATATACCTCACCTTATAAAGAGGATAGGAGATATACCTCTCTTTATAAGGAGGCTGAGGAATATACCTCACCTTATAAGGAGGCTGGGAGATATACCTCACCTTATATAGAGGCTGGGAAAGATATAAGTCTCCTTATAAGTATAGCTGGGAGATATACCTCACCTTATATGGAGGTTGGGAGATTTAACCTACCTTATAAAGAGGCTGGGAAATATACCTCACCTTATAAGGTGGCTGGGAGATATATACCTCACCTTATAAAGAGGGTGTTAGATATACTTCACCTTATATGGAGGCTGGGAGATATACCTCACCTTATAAGTAGGCTGGGAGGTATACCTCACCTAATAAAGAGTCTGGGATATATACCTCACCTTCATAAGGAGGCTTGGAGAGATATACCTAACCTTATTAGGAAGCTGGGAGATATTCCTCACCTTATTCGGAGGCTGGGAGATATTCCTCACATTATAAGGAGGCTGGTAGATATATACCTCACCTTAAAAGGAGCTGGGAGATATAACTCACCTCATAAGAGGCTTGGAGATATACCTCACCTTATAAGGAGGCAGGAAGATATACCTCACATTATATGGAGGCTTGGAGATATATCTCATTTCATAAGGAGGCTGGGAAATATACCTCATATTATAAAGAGGCTGAGAGAGATATGCTTCTCCTTATAAGGAGCTGGAAGATATACCTCACCTTATAAGGAGGCTTGTGAGTTTTACTCCCCTTATAAAGAGGCTGGGAAAGATATACTTCACCTTATAAAAAGGCTGGGAGATATACCTCACCTTATAAGGAGTCTGTTAGATATACTTTACCTTATAAGGAGGCTGGGAGATATACCTCACCTTATAAGTCGGCTGGGAGATATACCACACCTTATAAAGAGACTGGGAGATATATCTCACCTTTATAAGGAGGCTGGGAGAGATCTTCCTCACCTTATTACAAGGCTGGGAGATATACTTCACCTTATTAGGAGGCTGGGAGATATACCTCACGTTAGAAGGAGGCTGGGAGATATACCTCACCTTATACGGAGGCTGGGAGAGATACCTCACCTTTTTAAGAAGCTGGGAGATATACCTCACTTTATAAAGAGGGTGTGAGATATATTCTTCACCTTATCATGGGGCTGGGAGATATATCTCTCCTTATAAGAAGGCTGGGAGATATACCTCACCTAATAAGGAGTTTGGGTGATTTACCCTACCTTATAAAGAGGCTGGGAGATATACCTCACCTTATAAGGAGGCTGGGAGATATATACCTCATCTTATAAGGAGGGTGTTAGATATACTTCACCTTATAAGGAGGCTGGGAGATATACCTCACCTTATATGTAGGCTGGGAGATATACCTCACCTAATAAAGAGGCTGGGATATATACCTCACCTTTATAAGGAGGCTTGGAGAGGTATACCTCACCTTATTAGAAAGCTGGGAGATATACTTCACCTTATTAGGAGGCTTTGGATATATACCTCACCTTACAAAGATGCTGGGAGATATACAACACCTAATAAGGAGGCTGGGAGAGATTCATCACCTTACAATGAGGGTGGGAGATTTACCTCACCTTATAAAGAGGCTGGGAGAGATATACTTCACCTTATAAGGAGGCTGTGAGATATACCTCACCTTATAATTTGGCTTGGAATAGATATACTTTTCCTTATAAGGAGCTGGGAGATATAACTTACCTCATAAGAGGCTTGGAGATACACCTCACCTTATAAGAAGGCAGGAAGATATACCTGACATTATAAGGAGGTTTGGAGATATACCTCACTTTATAAGGAGGCTGGGAAATATACCTCACCTAATAAAGAGGCTGAGAGAGATATACTTCTCCTTATAGGGAGATGGGAGATATAAATCATCTTATAAGGAGGCTTGTGAGATTTACCAACCTTTAAAAGAGGCTGGAAGAGATATACTTCACCTAATAAAGAGGCTGGGAGATATATCTCACCTTATAAGTAGGCTGGGAGATATACCTCACCTTATAAAGAGGCTGGGAGATATACCTCACCTTTCTAAGGAGGCTGTGAGAGATATTCCTCACCTTATTACAGGGCTGGCAGATATACCTCACATTATATGGAGGCTGGGAGAGATGTACCTCACCTTATAAGGAGGCTGAGAGATATACCTCACCTTATAAGGAGGCTGTGATATATATACCTCACCCAATAAGAAGGCTGGTTGATATACCTCACCTTATAAAGAGGCTGGGATATATACCTCACCATATAAAGAGGCTGGGAGATATATATCTCACCTGATAAGGAGGCGGGGAGATATACTTCACCTTATAAGGAGGCTGGGAGAGTTAGCCTTACTTTACATTGGGGCTGGGAGACATACCTCACCTTATAAGAAGGCTGAGGGATATACCTCACCTTATAAGGGGGCTGGGAGAAATACTTCACCTTATATAGAGGCTGGGAGAGATATAATTCACCTAATTAGGAGGCTGGGAGATATACTTCACCTTATTAGGAGGCGGTCAGATACACCTCTCCTTATAAGGCGGCTGTGAGATATACCTCACCTTATTACAAGGCTGGGAGATATACCTCACCTTATATGGAGGCTGGGAGATATACCTCACCCTATAAGGAAGCTGGGAGATATACCTCACTTTATAAAGAGGTTGGGTTATATAACTCACCATATAAAGAGGCTTGGAGATATATATACCTCACCTGATAAGGAGGCTGGGAGATATACTTCACCTAAGAAGGAGGCTGGGAGAGTTACCTTACCTTACAAGGAGTCTGGGAGATATACCTCACCTTATAAGGAGGCTGAGGGATATACCTCACCTGATAAGGAGGCTGGGAGATATACTTCACCTTATAAGGAGGCTGGGAGATGTACCCCACCTTATTTGGAGGCTGGGAGATATACCTCACCTTATAATTAGGCTGGGAGATATACCTCACCTTATAAGGAGGCTGGGAGATATACCTCACCATATAAAGATGCTGGGATGTATACCTCACCTTATAAGGAGGCTGGGAGATATATACCTCACCCTATAAGGAGGCTGAGAGATATACTTCACCTTTTAAGGAGGCTGGGAGATATACAACATCTTACAAGGAGGCTGAGAGATATACCTCACCTTATATAGAGGCTGGCAGAGATATAATTCTCCTTATAAGGAGGCTGGGAGATATACCTCACCTTATTAGGAGGCTGGGAGATGTACCTCACCTTATAAGGAGGTTGGGAGATTTACTTCACCTTATAAAGAGGCTGGGAGAGATATACTTCACCTTATGAAGAGGCTGAGAGATATACCTCACCTTATATGGAGGCTGTTAGATATACTTCACCTTATAAGGTAGGCTGGGAGATATACCTCACCTTATAAGTAGGCTGGGAGATATATCTCACCTTATAAAGAGGCTGGGATATATGCCTCACCTTTATAAAGGGGCTTGGAGAGATATACCTCACCTTATTAGGAAGTTGGGAGATATACCTCACCTTATTAGGAGGGTGGGAGATATGCATCACCTTTTAAGTAGGCTGGGAGATATACCTCACCTTGTAAAGAGGCTGGGAGATATTACTCACCCTATTAGGAGGCTGGGAGATATACCTCACCTTACAAGGAGGCTGGGAAATATACCTCACCTTATAAGGAGGCTGGGAGAATTCCATATGGTATGGCAATGGGTAATCCACTCTCTCCTGTATTAAGCAACCTATATATGGAATTCTTTGAAAAGAAACTATTAAGTAATATTTTACCACCCTCAGCAGTCTGGTTTAGATATGTTGATGATGTATTATGTCTCTGGCCATGTAATGAGGACCTAAAAGCTTTCCTGCCACAACTTAACAACTTAGCCCCCTCGATCAAATTAACTGTGGAATTAGAGCAAGACTGTAAATTGCCATTCCTGGACTGTCTGATACATAGAATAGGTAACACTTTTAAGTTCAGTATTTATTGAAAACCTACTAATATGTGTTCATACATTCATTATTATTCTGCCCACCATAATAGAGTGAAACAGTCAGTATTTTCAACAATGTTTTTACGTGCTTTGAGAATTTGCATCCCGGAATTCATTGATGAGGAATATAAATATATCTATAATATTGGCTCAAACCTTAAATACCCTAGATCTTTCATTGACAAATGCCTGAACATTACTGAGAAATCTTTTTATAGAACTGATCTCAAGCCCACCCATGACCATAAGAGTATCTTAATATTGCCATTTCACAAAAATTTCTCTCAAATTCCTTTACAACTAAAAACCTGGAGCGTCAATGTGGCATTTAAAAACTCATGCACTGTTAAACAAATGTTAATCAAGAACTCCCCAACAAAACAATTGGTTGCATTTATAAAGTTTCTTGCAAGGAATGTAATATGTTTTTCTTAGGCCAGACAGGTAAAGATCTTGTAACTAGACTTAAACAACATAAATATAGTGTTAGGACAGACCAGGAATCCAATGCTCTGTTTGTTCATTTGAGGGATAACAAGCTTTGCATTGACTGGGATAATGCCTCCTCAATATTACCTTGTAATTCAATTGATAGTAGGAACATCATAAAATCTAGTCTCATTAAACATACCGAAGCATTCAACATGAATTTGAGTAATAGCATGTACAAACTAGACAATTTTGTAATTAAGAGGATTTGTAACCAGGTGAGAAGGTTGGGTCACCTTACCCTCTGACCTGACTACAGACCGGTGAGGTGCTATTTATAGATTAATAGGGTCATTACCTAATACCTGACCATTGTGGACCTGATCTCACCTCCACTGAAGTACCAGATTTCAGAAGGGCAAACTTTGACAGTTTAAAGAGGCAGCTGAGAGAGGGGATGTTGCGCTTGGCTGTGAACCTGACAGATGACTCCAACCTGATAACGAGATCTGAGATTGCCGAGTTCCACGACAATTTATATAATGAGTTACTTAATGCACAAAGGCAGAACATACCATACAAAAAACTCAGATCAGACAACAATGACCCTAAATGGATAAATAATTATTTAAAGAACATCATTGGCCAAAGGAAGGCGATAGGTAGAAGGATAAAGCGTGGCGAAATATACCTCCAGGATCATTATAAAATATTGGCGAGTAGGGTTAAAACCGAGATAAGGAAAGCCAAGAGGAATAATGAGGTAAGGATAGCAAGGGAGGGGAAGACAAACCCCAAAGGATTCTACCAAATGTATCAAACTAAAACACGAGAAAAGATTGGACCAATACGGTCAGATACCGGCGAGCTCACTGATAATGACGGAGAAATGAGCAATAATTTGAATAAATATTTTTCAACAGTTTTCACCACTGAAAATTTAAACATGATACCCGAGGCACCGACTCTATTCAGAGATAGTGAAGAAAACAAATTAAGCGAGATAGGAGTGACTAGCAACGATGTTAGTAAGCAAATAGACAAACTAAAGCCTAATAATTCACCTGGTCCCGATGAGATATTTGGCAGAGTATTAAAGGAATGTAAGGAAGAGCTTAGTATGCCCTTAGCAAAGTTGTTTAACATGTCCTTAAAAACAGGTGTAGTACCAGAATCCTGGAGGATAGCGAATGTAATACCGATTTTCAAGAAGGGGGATAGATCTCCATCTTCTAACTACCGCCCAATCAGTCTCACATTTATAGTAGGCAAACTACTGGAAGCAATCATTTCAAACTCTTTACGAAATCACCTGGGGAAGCACAGATTGATCAATGATTCCCAGCATTGCTTCACAAGTGGACGTTCTTGTCTAACTAATCTATTAACATTCTTTTCATCAGTTTTCGAATCGGTGGACGAGGGGCACAATTATGATGTGGTATATCTCGACTTTAGCAAAGCCTTCGACAGAGTCCCCCACGAAAGATTAATTAGAAAGGTAGAAGCACTTGGCATCAAAGGTAACATCCTTAAATGGATTAGGGCGTGGTTACAGGACAGGAAACAGCAAGTGAGCATTAACCTCACTAAGTCCCATTGGAGCAACGTCACAAGTGGAGTTCCCCAAGGCTCAGTACTTGGACCATTATTATTTATTATATACATAAACGACATAGATATCGGCATAGACAGCAACTTAAGTAAATTTGCTGATGACACTAAAATAGGACGTGTTATTAAATCCGACGAGGACTCCGCAAAACTACAAGAAGATCTAAACAAATTTTTCGAATGGTCTGAAAAATGGCAGATGAAATTCAACGTGGACAAATGTAAAGTACCTAGTATAGGAGATGTAAACAGGGAAACCAGATACCAGATGAACAATGATGCCATAGAGAAATCCGACTGCGAGAGAGATTTAGGAGTAATGATAAGTAGGAACCTTAAGCCAAGTAAACAATGTGTTTTTGCTCGTAACAAGGCTAATAAAGTACTTGGTTTCATACAAAGGAGTGTTAGTTACAAGACTAGCGAGGTCATCCTAAAACTGTATCTTGCGCTTGTGAGACCACTCCTGGATTACGTAATTTAGTTCTGGTCACCGTATTACAGGATGGATATAGAATCATTGGAAAGAATTCAGAGGAGAATGACAAGATTAATCCCGGGCATTAGGAACCTTGAGTATAGAGACACTTAAGAATATTTTGACTCTGCCCTATCGTAATGAATTTGTCCCGTTAGTTCGGTCCCTCAAGCCTCTAAATATTAATGTTGTTTTCAAGTATGACTCAACCATTACCAATATGTTAATAAGGAATAGCCCAAGTTTGAATGTAAATGAAAGTGTTTATTGTATTCCATGTAGCAAATGTAATTGTAATTATGTAGGACAGACAGGAAAAACACTGCAGCTCAGAATCAAACAACATAAGTATAATATCACAACAGCATCTGAAAGCAGTGCTTTGTTCATTCATGTTAGGAATAATAATCACCCCATTGCTTGGGAATAAAGCTTAGAAGTATTTAAATCATCTTGTGTCACAGAAAGACTTCTGGTTGAAGCTAGTTTGATTAAGGAATTAAAATCAATAAACCTTAGTGATGGTCAGTTCAAAACTGATAATATGTTACATAAATTTATTTGTCAGTGGCCCAAGGTTAAAAATGCTTTGAAAACCTTTGATCTAGATATATGATAGTTATTTTGTGGGTCCCTTATTTTTGACCTGACCTGACTAGTCACGTCACCCCCTTTCTCTTAAGCTCCTCTACGTGTGTGTTGGTGTGGGGATTAGTGGATGACAGCATTATGACCTGACCTCATGTTTTTAAGGTCACCCTGTATATTTAAGCCTCTCTCTGTCCATGTAATCCAGTTGCCTCTGAAGATGTCTTAAATAAAGACGAAAGCTAAGGTGCTCCGTTGTTTCCATTTTCCCGTGTGATTTTATCAAGATTTATCTTATCCACAATGAGAACGTGGATAAGATAAATCTTGATAAAATATATTGATTGATTGACCCAGAAAGAATACACATTTAATACATTTATGATATTTAAATTTTTTTTAATGAAACTTCGTCTTATGAACGATGCTTAAAAAAAGCCGGGCCGTTGAATCATTTAATTAAATTATAATAAAAACATGGAGCATAAGCAGAGAGCGCTCTCACTTTTCTCTCTCTCTCTCTCTCTCTACACACACACACAGTCCACCTTATTTACACGCCACTTCGGAAGAGTTGGTTCTTTACTGTCGCAAACTCGTGAAACTGTTTAAGAGATGTTGTTGTTGTTTCTTGGTTCCTGTATTGACTCCCCTTCTTGCGAAAAACAGGACTCTTACCCCTTGGATGAGCAAGAAAGGAGAGGCAGAAAAGCTGAATGAAGAAATGGAGGAAAGAATAGGGAAAGGGTAAAATAAATTGAAGAAAAAGATGCGTTAACGAAAGGAGAAGCTGATTAAGAGAAGCGAAAGAAAACAACCTCTGAGATGTTGTTTAACACTTAACGATAATGTGAGACTACTGCTATCAGACATTCACAAAATACGCGAAACAATATACTTAAAGACAACCTCACCTCCTCCTTGACTATCTCCGAGAATTATATGCCTTTTACCATCGGTCGTTCTCAAATTGTTTCAAATTGTTAATGACATGGTAATTAGGGAAAGGTGAGGAAAGTTTGCTCTTAGTTCCAGAGGCCAAAGTCAATCCCGCTAATAGCTTTCTATTTCAGGGTTTCACAGCGTCTTGTTGTCCTGGCAAACTGGAAGGAAAGGCGAGTTTGAGTAGAGATAGAAAAATTAAAACAAGTTTGTGAATTAAGCTTGTGTTTTCTATTAAGCCACATGTTCGTTATTCTCGTTTCTCTTGCACAAAATACAAATTATCTTTTTACACCCCAGTCGTCGTCTTCATCATTCTCGATATGATTATCTCTATCATCATCAAGTGTCAACACTTTTTGCTTTTATGTTCTATTCAATAGGTTATATTTTTCTGCGAGAATAAGATTACTTTGATCTTAAAGTAGCGTCTTAATACAGTTGTGGACAAGGAATTCGGCAGGGGGGGGGGGGCGGTGTAAGCTGCATCTGTCGTATAATTTAACTAAAAACAATCAATTGTTGGCGTGAAAAGAAAATCGCAGACTTTTAGTCGCCAGCTACACCTACCCTCCCATACCCTCCCTCCCCGCCTGCCTGCCGAATTCTTCTTGTCCATAACTGTACCTGTCCATCGAATTACACCTGGATCCCTGCCTAGAAATCTTGTTCCTTGATTATCAGAGAACATAGTGAACAGCTGAATTTGGCGGCTTTTCATGTTGAGCCTTGGATTCCCATCATATATAAAAGAAACATATGACCTTGAACAGCTCCGGAAAACCAAGTTCACGAAGCTGTGGACATAATTTGCCTTGCTGATGTCTCCAGAGAGGTAACGAAGTTGAGTGTTGAAGTCATGAGTTGGAGCAGTGTTTCCAAGTTTAGGACATAAGTTCATCCCTAAAAGAAAATTCAGATCGATACGGAACCAACCAAAATGGATGAATAATAGACTCTTAGATCTTCTAGGGGAAAAAGAAAGGAGTATATAGAAAAGTTAAGAAAGGCGAAAATCACTTACTTGGTTACTATCAGAACCTAACAAGACAGGTAAAAACAGAAATTAGGAAAGCAAAGAGAAATTATGAAATCAAGATAGCAAACGAATCGAAAAATAACCCCAAAGCTTTTTATCAACTGTATAAATCAAAGGTTAGAGATACAATAGGTCCCCTTAAAACTACGACAGGAGAAATGACTGATGATGAGTTAGAAATGTGTAGTACGTTAAATAGTCATTTTCGCTCCGTATTCACAAATGAAAACCTAGCACAGTTTCCAGAAGTTCATAAGGTATATAACGACAGTATAGAAAATATGTTGATGAATATCAATATTACTAGTAACGATGTGCTTAAAGTAATTAACAAACTGAAGCCTCATAAATCGCCTGGTCCAGACGAGGTATATGCTAGAATATTAAAAGAATGTAGAGATGAGTTGAGTAATCCATAAGCAGTTTTATTTAATAAGTCATTAGAATCGGGCCTAGTGCCAGAAGCTTGGAAACTTGCAAATGTAGTTCCGATTTTCAAAAAGGGTGATAAATCAATGGCATCAAATTACCGTCCCATTAGTCTCACGTCAATCATAGGCAAGTTGCTAGAGTCAATTATTGCTACAAAAATCAGAAGCCACCTTGAAACATTCAACTTAATTCATTCTTTTCAGCACGGGTTCACCCAGGGACGTTCTTGTCTCACAAATTTGCTTAGCTTTTTCTCTGAAGTATATGAAGCGGTAGATAATGATAAGTCATATGATATAATTTATTTAGATTTCAGTAAAGCATTCGATAGAGTCCCTCATGAGAGATTGATAAGGAAGGTAGAAGCACATGGAATAGGTGGATCATTATTAAAATGGGTTAGGTCATGGTTAACTGGTAGGAAACAAAGAGTCAGCATAAATGGATTAAAGTCAGACTGGGGTGCGGTCAAAAGCGGAGTTCCCCAGGGATCTGTATTGGGCCCTCTGCTGTTTGTTATATTCATTAATGATCTTGATTTAGACATAACTAGTAGGATTAGTAAATTTGCAGATGATACCAAAATGGGGAGAGTGATAAATTCAGACAGTGACTTTGAACACCTTCAAAGAGATCTAGATACCTTACATGAGTGGTCAGTAGAGTGGCAAATGAATTTTAATACTGATAAATGCAAGGTACTACAGATAGGGAAGACGAATACAAACGTTAAGTATAAACTAGGTAACACGGAAATAGAAAACTCAGTTTGTGAAAAAGATCTAGGTGTATTTGTTAGCAACGACTTGAAACCTAGAAAACAATGTATTAGCGTTTGCAACAAGGCAAACAGGATTCTAGGGTTCATCTCTAGGTCTGTGAGTAACAGAACTGCTGACGTTATCTTGAAACTTTACCTAGCATTAGTGAGGCCACACATGGATTATGCTGTTCAGTTCTGGTGTCCTTATTATAGAATGGACATAGATTCTTTGGAGAGAGTACAAAGAAGAATGACAAAAATGATCCATAATATTAGAAACCTTACATATGAAGAAAGACTGAAAAGCTTAGGCTTGCATTCATTAGAGAGGCGTAGAGTTAGGGGAGATATGATAGAGGTGTACAAGTGGGTGAGTGGGATTAACAAGGGGAAAATGGAAGATGTTCTGAAGCTCAGTAATAACGAAATAACTAGAACAAATGGCTTTAAATTAGATAAATTCCGATTCAGAAAGGATATAGGCAAGCACTGGTTTGGTAATAGAGTTGTGGATATGTGGAATAGGCTACCGAGTGCTATAGTAGGATCGGGGAAGCTAGGGAGCTTCAAGACGAAGTTGGATAGGCACATGGAAGTGCTGGGATGGGTGTGAAAGGGATCTGCCCAGTATGGGCCTGTCGGCCTCCTGCAGTATCCCACTTTCTAATGTTCTTATGTTCTTATGTTCTAGTTTCGTAAGTAGCAGTAGTAGCCACAAAATCCCCTCACCAGGAAGACAAATATTACACATAACCTTTCATGTACCAGATTCATTAGCAGCCCTCCACCGTAACCGAATGCTGGGTGGATAATTTTATTTAATCTGATGGTTGTAGAAGTAACTTTATATGATCGATACTTTCTCTTTTCAATATACAGCCAGTGATTTGATGTGGCATGAAACCCAATTCATCCATCTAGCAACAGTATTAAAAAGCATATAATAGACCATAAATATTTAAAAATAAATCTCATAGCCATAACTGCTAACAGTCTCTTTGTTTCCTGTGTAGTCGTCGTCTGCACAGGCTGGAGTGGTGGTCAGGGAGAAGGGCCGGCAGCTTCCGCTATCCTGTGTTAGATCGTGTACAGTATATATATATATATATATAAAACCATCGGATTTTCTTTTTACTCTTTTATATTTTTTCGTGGTCTTTTACTCGCTGACATGTCTCTATACATAACATATATCGACGAAAGTGTTTCATTTATTTGTAAAGGCAGGAATAAACCTTTTTCTCTCCTTCCTCTCTTTTTTTCCTCTTTACTGACTTTTTTTTATATCTCTCCCTTCCCTTTACTAAACCTTTTATTCTGTCTTCTTTACTATATCTCTCTCTTGTTCTCTTCTTTATTAAACCAATCATTCCTTCCACTATATTAAACCTTTCTCTCTCTCTCTCTCTATTAAACCTTTCGCTCTCTCCGCTTTATAAGACCTTTCTTAACCTCTACTAGAGTGAAAGGGTTAAAATCCTCCCCGTATTTTTACTCTTAGAAAAAAAAAATTATTCGCCATCTGGAAAAAAAATCCTTCGTGTTCTATATCCTTAAAATATATCCTTAACTACAATATGAATTAACTTTTTTTAAAATATCCTTTACTGACTAGAATTCACCCTCCTCTCTCTCTCTCGCTCGTCGTTGAATTTGAGCATTGCATAGGTAAATCAATATATTGCCGGAGGGAGATACGCTGTTAGTACGCACACACACACACACACACACACACACACACGCACACTTCATTACATCCCTCTAATGATACAATGTCCCAGTATATCTTCCTTAAATGAACGAGAGAGAGAGAGAGAGAGAGAGAGAGAGAGAGAGAGAGAGAGAGAGAGAGAGAGAGAGAGTACCTGTATAATATTACATGCTAAATAGAATATCCAAGGTAGTAAGATGACACCCTTGTTTTACGTTGCCTTTTAAGCACCATTATTTTCTCCTTCAGATCACCACTACCGTTACGACCATCCAGCCTGACTAAACACTAACACCCAACACCATCACCCGATCCCACACCCAACACCCGCACCCAAAATCCACACCTTGCACACCCACCCGATACTCACACCGTACACCCACACCCAAAATTAACACCTTACGCACCCACCCTATACTCACACCCTGAACCCAACACCCTCACCCATACCCAACACCCTCACCCACATCCACACCCAACTCCCCTAAACATCATCAAGCAATAATTCAAAGGATCTATTGTAATCTCCCAACTTGAGTTCTGCCGCTACCTGCGCACCCCCCCCCCCCTCCCCACACACATTGTTAAATCCATCGTGTTCTTCACCTCCTGGCAGTCTAGTGAAAGCCTTTTCCACCCCAGTAAATGTTAGGTCAATAATTCACCCTCTGTTACACTCTCTTGGTGAAGAACGTATTGGTGTACACAAGTATGTAAATATTTACCGATTTCGTCGTCTTTTTTGTTCTTCTATAAATTCGAGTTTCGTTTTACTACAGTCTCTCCCACACTACTATTGTTATTCATCCTCCCTGTCACTTTCACACTTATGCTCCACTATCACCACCAATCGCTACACCATCACCATCCCCATCACCATCATTTTCGTCATCACTCGCACCATCACTCCTGTTTTTCACTCTCCTTACTACATGCCATCACCACCGACTTTCTTTCCTACCAATATTACCATTATCATCATCATAATTACACCCACTTGTCACCACTATACCTTCGCTACCTTTCACTCTCACTAGCACACACACACACACACACACACACAGGTAACTACACACACAGGTAACTACTACATCTGAGCCACGGAAACTCACCTGCTTCAACCCATTATTATCCTATCCCTGTGGTAGTCTTCCTTTGTTGGTTTATCACGTTCTTTGCACTCCTCCTCTTCCTCCTCCTCCTTCTCCTCTTCTTCCCCCCTCCTCCTCTTCTTCCTACTTCCCTCTTACATCCCAATACCCTTCTCTATTTTCCCATTTTGCCAGCCGCCAGTGAATGTTTATTTGTTTTCGTTGGTTTGCTGTGGATATTGAGCAAATTTTCTAAGAATTAATTCAAATGTTCGTATATTCTCTGTTTCTCCTTTTGTTCTATTTATCTGTATCAGGATCAAAGCCTCACAAAGAATTAAGAAGGTCTAAGAGATATAAAGTAAACAAGGCGATATAGAGACCACAGTCGCTTGGAGGTAGACCGTGGAGGAAGGAGTAAGAGAGAAGGACTCGTGTTGGCAAATGAAACTCACAATACAAATGGAAATTGCAGTTGCTGGGGAGGTTGGTCACAGCCTCTCTCTCTCTCTCTCTCTCTCTCTCTCTCTCTCTCTCTCTCTCTCTCACCTTATTCATAAGTCTATGTATTGCTGTTTACTTTTCACCTTCTTTGCACATAAGCTTCATCACCAACACATCTCCCCGTCATCATCACTTTAATATCTACCATCATCACTCTTACTCATCATTGGCCGGTGTAGGAGTGAGGAGCTTCTTGATAAGTTCAAGGCAGCTATAGATCGTATTAGGACTAAGGGAGGGATCCCTATCATATGCCGTGTCCTGCCTAAAAGGAGAGTTGGCAGTTAATGGTTGTCAAGGGCAGTTGGTGTCAACGACGGTCTTGACAGATATTGCAAGTCAATATCGGTCCCATTCATTGACAACTGGGACAACTTCTATGGCAGAAGGGACCTTTATGCTAGGGATGGGGTGCACCTGTCTAGGGATGGAGTAGCAACCCTGGCTGGGGCTCTAGAGGGGGCAGTTCAAAAGATATCGAAGTCTTTAAACTGCTAGGAGAACATATGAGCATGGGGGTGGAGGAGACTGCAGTGGGAGCGGGTAAACAAAGTGAAAGATTACAGGGAAATAGTGTTAGGATGATGACAAAACTGAATTAGTCAGGGAGTTTAAGACTAAACGCGGTAAGGGGAGGACTCAGAACACGACTAACTTAAATGTCTACTACGCAAACAGTAGAAGTATGAGAAACAAAATGGGTGATATTAGGGCCTTGGTATGTACCGAAAAAATCGATATAATTGCATTCACTGAAACATGGATCAACCTAGACACACGTGAGTTACCAGTCGAATACCAAATTGCGGGTTACAAACTGTTCCATACGGATAGGCAGACCAGGAAAGGAGGCGGAGTAGCAATCTATGTTAGGGATAATCTGAAGTGTGAAATAAATAAGGAAATAAAAACTGAGCGGAATACAGAAACAATTTGGATAGAATTAATCGACGGTAGAGAAAAATTAATCACAGGAGTAATATATAGACCTCCCAATCTTGATAGAGTCAAAGAGCCACTTATCTGGGATGAAATGCGCAGGGCTTCCATACACAACAAAGTCTGTATAGTAGGCGACTTTAACCTTGGCCAAATAGATTGGACTGACCTTACAGGTAACTCAGAATCAGAGGATTTTCTCGAGACTATCCAGGACTGTTTTCTAAGTCAACATATAACTGAACCCACACGGGGTAATAATATACTCGATTTAGTTCTGTCAAACAGAGAAAACCCCATTAGCAGGGTCGAGGTAGGGAACGAATTTTCAAACAAAGATCACAAAGAAATTAGATTCCAGTTAGATTCTCAGGGCAGACGTAAGGAAAATTCCACTAAAGTACCAGATTTCAGAAGGGCGAACTTTGACAGTTTAAAGAGGCAGCTGAGAGAGGGGGTGTCGCGCCTGGCAGTGAACCTGTCAGATGACACGGACCTGATAACGAGATCTGAGATTGCCGAGTTCCACGACAATTTAAATAGTGAGTTACTTAACGCACAAAGGCAGAACATACCATACAAAAAACTTAGATCAGACAACAATGACCCTAAATGGATTAATAATTATTTAAGGAGCATCATTGGCCAAAGAAAGGATATAGGTAGAAGGATAAACCGTGGCGAAATTCACCTCCGGGACTGGTATAGGGTATTGGCGAGTAGGGTTAAAACCGAGATAAGGAAAGCAAAGAGGAATAATGAGGTAAGGATAGCAAAGGAGGCGAAGACAAACCCCAAAGGATTCTACCAAATGTATCAAACTTAAACACGAGAAAAGATTGGACCAATACTGTCAGACACCGGCGAGCTCACTGATAACGATGGAGAAATGAGCAATAATTTGAATAAATATTTTTCAACAGTTTTCACCACCGAAAATTTAAACATGATACCCGAGGCACCGACTCTATTCGAGATAGTGAAGAAAACAAATTAAGTGAGATAGTAGTGACTAGCAACGATGTTAGTAGGCAAATAGACAATCTAAAGCCTAATAAGTCACCTGGTCCCGATGAGATATTTGGCAGAGTATTAAAGGAATGTAAGGAAGAGCTTAGTATGCCCTTAGCAAAGTTGTTTAATATGTCCTTAAAAACAGGTGTAGTACCAGAATCCTGGAGGATAGCGAATGTAATACCGATTTTCAAGAAGGGGGATAGATCACTATCCTCTAACTACCGCCCAATCAGTCTAACATCAATAGTAGGCAAATTACTGGAAGCAATCATCTCAAACTCTATTCGAAATCACCTGGTGAAGCACTGATTGATCAATGATTTCCAGCATGGCTTCACAAGAGGATGTTCTTGCCTAACTAATCTATTAACATTCTTTTCATCAGTTTTCGAATAGGTGGACGAGGGGCACAATTATGATGTGGTATATCTCGACTTTAGCAAAGCCTTCGACAGAGTCCCCCACGAAAGACTAATTAGAAAGGTAGAAGCACATGGCATCAAAGGTGACATCCTTAAATGGATTAGGGCGTGGTTACAGGACAGGAAACAGCGAGTGAGCATTAACGGCACTAAGTACCATTGGAGCAACGTCACAAGTGGAGTTCCCCAAGGCTCAGTACTTGGACCATTATTATTTATTATATACATAAACGATATAGATATCGGCATTGGCAGCAACATAAGTAAATTTGCTGATGACACTAAAGTAGGAAGTGTTATTAAATCTGACTTCTCTGCAAAACTACAGGAAGATCTAAACAAATTTTTCGAATGGTCTGAAAAATGGCAGATGAAATTCAACGTCGACAAATGTAAAGTAGTCAGTATAGGAGATGTAAACAGGGAAACCAGATACCAGATGAACAACGATGCCATAGAGAAATCCGACTGCGAGAGAGATTTAGGAGTAATGATAAGTAGGAACCTTAAACCAATTAAACAATGTGTTTTTGCAGGTAACAAGGCTAATAAAGTACTTGGGTTCATACAAAGGAGTGTTAGTTACAAGACTAGCGAGGTCATCCTAAAACTGTATCTTGCTCTTGTGAGACCACACCTGGACTACGCAGTTCAGTTCTGGTCACCGTATTACACAATGGATATAGAATCCTTGGAAAGAATTCAGAGGAGAATGACAAGTCTAATCCCGGGCATTAGGAACCTTGAGTATAGAGACAGGCTAAAGCATCTTAATTTGCACTCCCTCGAGAGACGTAGAGCGAGGGGCGACCTGATAGAGGTGTATAAGTGGAAGGCAGGGCTAAACAAAGGGGACATTACAAAGGTACTCAAACTATCCAACCAGGAGCGAACTCGTAACAATGGTTTTAAATTAGATAAATTTAGATTCAGGCTTGAAATCGGTAAACACTGGTTTGGAAACAAGTTACCAAATATCATCATTAACTCGAATACGCTGAATAGCTTCAAACATAGGTTGGATGCTTATATGAGCAATAGGGGTTGGGTGTAAACGGGACTGCCCAGTATGGGCCAATAGGCCCGCTGCAGTTTCCTCCATTCTTATGTTCTTATGTAATCACCACACCACTCTCACCTATCACACCACACCCGTACCCACCCACTCCCACTCATCACACCACACCTACACCCCACCACTCCCACTCACTACACTAAACCTACACTTCACCACGCCCACCTACCACACCACACCCACGCCCTATCACTCCCACTCACTGTACCACACCCCAACACTCTCACTCACTACACCACACCCACAATCCTGCACTCCCACTTACTACACCTCACTCACTACACCACACCTACACCTCACCACTCCCACTCACTACACCACACCTTCACCTCATCACTCCCACTCACTACACCACACCCACGCCCTAACACTCCCACTCACTACGCCATACCACCCACTCCCTTTCACTACACCACACCCTCCATTCCCTCTCACTACACCACACCCACACCACACCACTTTCACTCACCACCATCACTTAGCACACTGAGCCAGGGTAGAGGGTGAGAGCACACTGATTGCCTCATCTAGTGTTTTACTGGCCAGGATATTGAGGCGGGCAGAGGAGGGTGAGAGAGAGAGATGGATTTACAGACTTATCCTTCTCTCTCCATCCACACATGCCACAGTTCTCTCAGCTTACAGTCCTTATCCACGTCATCTCCAAGAGACGATACTTAAGTACAACTTACTATGATTCTTTTGTTTGCCTATAGTCTGGTGGTAATAATAATAATAATAATAATAATAATAATAATAATAATAATATTAATAATGATAATAATAATAATAATAATGATAATAATAATAATAATAATAATAATAATAATAATAATAATAATAATAATAATAATAATAATAATAAAAATAATAATAATAATAATAATAATAATAATAATAATAATAATAATAATAATAATAATAATAATAATAATGATAATAATATTAATAATAATAATAATAATAATAATAATAATAATAATAATAATAATAATAATAATAATAATAATAATAATAATAATAATAATAATAATAATAATAATAATAATATTAATAATGATAATAATAGTAATAATAATAATAATAATAATAATAATAATAATAATAATAATAATAATATGATTTCCATTACCACAGACCTCGAGACCATAGCTCATTGTGGCACAAACTGCTTAATTAATATTGATTTTAAAATAAGAAAGCACTCTTTTCTTAAATATATAATCCTTTCCAGTGTATAATAATTGTCAGCAACACCCTCAATTGTATATACCACCAGTACCCTTATCCTTGGTACCATTATCCTTGGTCTTACTATAACGAAAGGATCCCCCAAAAGTTGTTTTCTCTTTTGGGTTTATCCATCTAATACTGTCACACATATTATTGGCCCATTGTGGAGTACTGGTCCTGTGTCCTATTTATCATTATTCGGCAATATATAATCAAAAGCTATTTTCCTCATCAACAGTCACTTCCTCACCTCCTTCTTACCTAGCTATCATGTTTAATATACCTCTGGATCCTGTCTCTCTTTTTCTCTCTCTCTTCCTTCATCTTCTCCACGGTCAGTGTGCCAATTAATCTAGTCCACCATCCTATCATACCATCACTACTCAATGCAAAGTTCATTGAGATGAACCCCATTACCATTTACCTTCTTCAATCATAACACTTTTCCTTGCTATAATCTCTTGTTCTTTTAGGTAAGATAGACACTCACCTCTTATTACAAAGTTAAATCATGAGTCAAAGATTTTCTTAATCATAGTGTGCTAGTCAACGTAAGTGTCTCTGCGTCACTTGTCACTTACGCTTCCCTCGAGGACGCGCTGACATGAGGAACTCCAAATTGTTGTCATATGGCTCAGTTTTGTGCATCTTCGAATTTCTGTCTCTTTGTCTTTCTGTTTTTCTGTCTTTCCTTTTCTCCTCCCCCCCCTAGTTCTCTCTTTTTTCTTTCCATTCTTCTTTCCTCTCTATCTTTCTGTCTACCACACACTACTTTTCTCTCGCTTTCTACCCTCCATAGTTGTGAAACGGACGGGTGTGTTAGGGTGGAGTAGGTGCCAGCCACTCCAGCTCACGCCCCAAATAACTTCATGAAACAGAACGTTGTTTGTCGAGTTTAGTAAATTCCCGTAATGTTAAAATGTTTGGTACACGAACGTTTTCACTCTATTCATAGTTTTAATCTGCTTCCCAGTGAGTCTGATTATAGCTTTCAAATTCTCATCAAAATGTTTACTGGGTAATGCGAAATTATTTGACAGTACTTTCCCGATTATATGCTAGCAGAATAATTTTTAAATTTTCTGCTGTTTTTACACACACACACCGTAGTCATGCACATCAATACCGCCACCACTCCAGTGCAAGCTCCAGCAGTCACAGTGGGTGTCCATCCTCTCCAGTTAGTGCAGTCTACCAAATTCCTGGGTGTTACCATAGACCACAAACTGGACTGGAAGGCCCATGTAAACAGCACAATCAAGGCAGTAGCGTGTGTCATAGGAGGGAAGTTCAGCTAAAACTAATGGCCCAACACTTTTTTGGTAGATTTTAGTGTATATAAACAGAAAATAATTTCAGTTTCAATATTTTGCAGCCTTTTGCTAGGTAAATTTTAGCGTGAAATTTATCGAAAATCTAACGTACAGCTGCATTAGTGCATTACAATTAAATAGTGAACATTGCTTTCTGACTTCATTCTTTAACAACCCAACTAACAATATTTTTTTCTGTTTCAGATTCTGATGCATTTATAAGTTGATAATATTTGCGATGGCTGCTTGTGTCAGGACGAGGAACCAAAAATCCAGCCATCTCAGTCACTATCTTGGGTCTGGGAGAGAGCTCCTGAAGTCGGAGTTGCCTACATTGAGAGATGCTTTGAGATACGGTGTTTTAATCAGGAAAATCAGTGAAAAGAACCAAAGAACTTACACAAACAAAGACATTGCCAGTGATATGACCAAAGCTGTCTTGGCACAGTACACTCTGGCTAACGCTCAGTTCAAGCCTCAAGTCATAACAAGTCAGAAGAAGATTAGTGAGAGACTGCTAGCCAGTTGGGAAAAGGCAAGAGATATCTCTCTTGGGAGAGGAAAACTTGCAGTTAAGGACAGCTTTGCCAAGCAACTGGACCAGTAATTTGACATAATTACTTGCAAGTGCCCAATTGTTCTCTGTCCTGAGTTTGGATGCGATCGTGACTGTAAATCCGAGGCCCACATCTCCTGTATTTGCAAGCGTGAACTGAAGATTCCTTTGATCGAACTGGCATTTGTCAAAGCACAGAGAGAGAAGACTGGCAGTATAGGGGCTCTCATGATTTCTAGCCAAGATATTCCGGAGTCCAAGAGACAGGAGGCTGCCACAGAGAGACAGAAGAGGAGAAGAGCTGCCGAGGAAAAGAGACTTGAGAAGGCCCAGGGTGAGGTAAAAAAGGCAGATGATTGGAGTCAAGCTGATTCAGAGCTTAATGACTTCCTCATGGCTGATCCGAGTGCTGACCAGGAGAATGGTGACTTTGTCCCTAACCCAGAAAATAATGATCCCAAACCTTCCAGGCATAACATTCGAAATAGGAAAGATATCCCGAGCATAGCTCTGGCCAGCATGCGACACCACACTGGTCTCAGAGAAACTGCAGAGATAGCAACAGCTGCCTGGGTAGTCGGTGGTTTGATAACACCTGATGATAGATCATAACAACGTATGGAGAGCTCAGGAGAAACTTGTCAGTAACCTAGAAGAGGAGTTTGATAAGGGGAGAAGAGAAAATGGAATCAATTGTTTGTTCTTTGATGGGAGAAGGGATGACACTAAAGTGTTCCTGAAAGTTGGAGATTCTGACAAGTTGTTCCCTGCCATGGTGAAGGAGGAACACTACTCCTGCTGCAGTGAACCAGGAGGGAAGTATTTGTGGCATTTCACTCCAGAGAAAGATGACATCAGGAAACCAGCTGAGATGGTGGCAGATAACATTGTGAACTGGCTCAGAGAGAGGAACGTAGACCAGACCCTGCAGGCCATTGGAGGGGACAGCACCAACACGAACACAGGGTAGCAAGGGGGGGTCATACAGTGGATAGAGCGGAAGATTGGGAGGAAACTGGTCTGGATTGTTTGTGACCTCCACACCAACGAGTTGCCACTCAGACATCTGATCCAGGAGCTGGATGGCAAGACTCTTTCAAACAACAGATGGTCTGGTCCTCTTGGCAAGATGCTGGACTCTGCCACTGAGTTAGAAATAAATCCGAGCTTTGAAAAAATCACAGTTGGCCCTCCACTCGTTGAGCTTGCACATACTGTCATTGACGACCTGAGTACTGACCAGTACTATGGTTACAAGATTTGCAGTGCCATCAAAACTGGGGTCATGCCTGATAGACTTGCTTACCTGCAGATAGGTCCAGTCTCACATTCTAGGTGGCTCACAACGGCTCTCAGGTTCTGCAGAATTTGGGTCGCTCATCATAAACTGAAAGGGAACCAGCTTCACAACCTGAGACTTATTGTCCAATTCATCGTGAGTGTCTACTTGCCAAATTGGTTCAACACCAAGGTCAAGTCATCGTTCTCCGAAGGTCCGAGGCATGTTCTCTTCCAGCTTGAGCTCCTGAGGAGTCAGCAAGGAAGGTTGTTCAGATTGTGGAGCAGACTGTGAGGAGATCTTCCTGGTATGCTCATCCCGAGGCAGTTCTGCAGACAATGCTCTGCAGTAAGGATGAGGAGGAGAGAAGAGTGGCAGTCAAAAAGATCTTGGATATGAGACTTATGAGAGGATCTGGGCATGACGAATCAGTTGGTGACGATTCCTTCAGGGCTAGGAAGACTCCTGAAGTCAATCTAGGTGCCAAGACCCTCACTGATCTCATAGATCTGGATAACATCCAGGCTGGCAGTGAGCCCCCTCTTACCTGCAGCCTCACCAATGTTCAAGTCAGAGCTTTCCTGGACAACCCCGTGCATGTCCCTGCCTGGCCCTCGCACACCCAGAGTATAGAGCGTTGTGTACAGCAAGTGAGCGAGGCCAGCAGTCACGTGTACAGCCAGGAGAGGAGGGAAGGCTACATCCGAGCTCAGGTGGTCAGCAGGGAGGTGATGAGTTGAAACAGAAGCAAGAGAGACATGTTCTCTATGGTGTGCAGCAACACCGGGTCGTAGAAGTAAAACCGGTTTTTGTATTTGATGATTTTGTTTTCTAAAGGAATATTAAATTTAATAAATGTGTCAAGATCATTCATTTCACTATTCTGGATCATTTTCATCCTAATAAATTAACCTGATACATTTACTTTACTTTAAATAAGCTATTTAGTGGTGTTGGTAAAAGGGTGGGAATACTGAATTTTCATAAGATTTCAAGTTAAAATTTACCTAGCAAAAAATGAAAACTTTTCAAATCTGAAGATATCACATGATTCTGCACATAGAACTACATCATTAATACCATGGGCCGATTTTTCAAACTCAAAAAAAAAAAAATTCGCCTCCGTATTACACACCCAATCAAGGCAGCCTCGTACCGATTCTGCATGCTACGACGACTTTGGTCACTTGGGACACCCACGCCAGAGCTGAGGACTATCTGCAATGCCTTTATTCTCCCTAAACTAACGTTTGAGTCACCAGCCTGGTCGTCTTCTCTCAACTCCACCCAACAACGTCGGCTGGAGGAGGTACAGAAAAGGGCCTGCAGAATCATGCTCGGCGCATACTACTCCGGCTACATCAACGCTCTCTCCACCCTGGAAACTCCATCCCTTAGTGACCTCCACCACCAAGCACTAGCAAAGTTTGGCAGTGGACTACTGCACCACCTTCATCATCGCCACCTCCTGCCACCGGCAGTCCCCCACCCACCTCGCACAGTCCGCCACTACAACAAAATTCAGCCCATAAGAGCCCCCACCGATAGATATAAGAATAGCACCATCCCATCTATTGTTAAAATAATAAATAACTCCTGATTTATGTACTGTACAGCCCTGAAAATGTATTGAACGCATATCATTATGTCTAATTCAAACGTAAGTTTGTATATTTTCAGCCATCGGTTGCAACTCTATTATTACACACACAAACACACACACACACACACACACACACACACACATACACTTTACTTATGGCAATCCATTGATGGGCGAAGGGGACGTTGTTCCAGGTTGTGAAAGGGTGAGGATTTAAAGCCGACGGCGTTGATGCCACTTCATGTGGCTGTGAAGGCCGATGCAGGAGTTGCAATTTTTGTTGCAAGTGGAGCAGGGGTGTCGTGGCCAAGGAGGGTTAGCTGCTGTTATCGGAGGAGCCTTCCTGTCCTCCACCTGGTCAGGTTGTCCTCCAAATGTTGCGTGCTTCTGTGAAGGTTGACAGCCACACAGGTCGGTTAACCGCCAGCCTCTCCAGGGCTGTTGGCCGCAAGCTACATTTCTTGAGAAGATCCTTGGAGTAGTCTTTGAACCTTTTACGCTGGCCGCCAGCGGATCGATTGCGTTGATGGAGTTGGCCGAATAGTATTCGGCGAGGCAGGCGGTACTCGGATATTCTGATGACTTGTCCCAGCCAGCAGGGGTGTCGTCGAGCAAGGATTCTTTTAATGCTTGTAAGTGTTATTGTTTGTAAATATGAGGTTCCATTTTCGCCGTAAGGGCTATTCTAGATACTGCACATGATATTACCATGATATATGTCTATATGTGACCTCAGTTCTCTGGTATGGAAGCTTTGGTCTTGGCAGGTGTACAGCTGCTGAAGTTGACCCACCCTACTGTAATTAGAAGAGAAAAAGACCTGACCCAACAAGGGTCACGAAAGGAAAAGGAGTTCTCGCTGCTGTGTACACCAACACCTGACCAAACACACCTGACCAACCACACCCAGGTAAGTAATAATTAGGAGGCGTTACCGGCAAGCCTACCACAGGATTATTATAAGGTATTGACGAGTAGGGTTAAAACCGAGATAAGGAAAGCCAAGAGGAATAATGAGTTAAGGATAGCAAGGGAGGCGAAGACAAACCCCAAAGGATTCTACCAAATGTATCAAACTAAAACACGAGAAAAGATTGGACCAATACGGTCAGATACCGGCGAGCTCACTGACAACGATGGAGAAATGAGCAATAATTTGAATAAATATTTTTCAACAGTTTTCACCGCCGAAAATGAAAACATGATACCCGAGGCACTGACTCTATTCAGACATAGTGAAGAAAACAAATTAAGCGAGACAGCAGTGACTAGTAGCGATGTTAGTAAGCAAATAAATAAACTAAAGCCTAATAAGTCACCTGGTCCCGATGAGATATTTGCCAGAGTATTAAAGGAATGTAAGGAAGAGCTTAGTATGCCCTTAGCAAAGTTGTTTAACATGTCCTTAAATACAGGTGTAGTACCAGAATCCGGGAGGATAGAGAATGTAATACCGATTTTCAAGAAGGGGGATAGATCACTATCCTCTAACTACCGCCCAATCAGTCTAACATCAATAGTAGGTAAATTACTGGAAGCAATCATTTCAAACTCTATTCGAAATCACCTGGAAAAGCACGGATTCATCAATGATTCCCAGCATGGCTTCACAAGCGGACGTTCTTGTCTAACTAATCTATTAACATTCTTTTCATCAGTTTTCGAATGGGTGGACGAGGGGCACAATTATGATGTGGTATATCTCGACTTTAGCAAAGCCTTCGACAGAGTCCTCCATGAAAGACTAATTAGAAAGGTAGAACTCATGGCATCAAAGGTAACATCCATAAATAGATTAGGGCGTGGTTACAGGACAGGAAGCAGCGAGTGAGCATTAACGACACTAAGTCACATTGGAGCAACGTCACAAGTGGAGTTTCCCAAGGCTCAGCACTTGGACCATTATTATTTATTATATACATAAACGACATAGATATCGGCATAGACAGCAACATAAGTAAATTTGTTGATGACACTAAAATAGGAAGTGTTATTAAATCTGATTAGGACTCCGCAAAACTACAGGAAGATCGAAACAAATTTTTCGAATGGTCTGAAAAATAGCAGATGAAATTCAACGTGGGCAAATGTAAAGAACTCAGTGCAGGAGATGTAAACAGGGAAACCAGATACCAGATGAACAACGATGCCATAGAGAAATCAGACTGCGAGAGAGATTTAGGAGTAATGATAAGTAGGAACCTTAAGTCAAGTAAACAATGTGTTTTTGCTTGTAACAAGGCTAATAAAGCACTTGGGTTCATACAAAGGAGTGTTAGTTACAAGACTAGCGAGGTCATCCTAAAACTGTATCTTGCTCTTGTGAGACCACACCTGGATTACGCAGTTTAGTTCTGGTCACCGTATTACAGAATGGATATAGAATCCTTAGAAAGAATTCAGAGGAGAATGACAAGACTAATTCCGGGCATTAGGAACCTTAAGTATAGAGACAGGTTAAAGCATCTTAATTTGCACTCACTCGAGAGACGTAGAGCGAGGGGCGACCTGACAGAGGTGTATAAATGGAAGTCAGGGCTAAATAAAGGGGACATTACAAAGGTACTCAAACTATCCAGCCAGGAGGGAACTCGTAACAATGGTTTTAAATTAGACAAATTTAGATTTAGGCGAGAAATAGGTAAACACTGGTTTGGAAACAGAGTAGTGGATGAATGGAACAAGTTACCAAATATCATCATTAACTCGAATACACTGAATAGCTTCAAACATTGGTTGGATGCTTATATGAGCAATAGGGGTTGGGTGTAAACGGGACTGCCCATTATGGGCCAATAGGCCAGCTGCAGTTTCCTCCATTCTTATGTTCTTATGTTCTTAATATACACACCACACCCTGTGACACCCAAGCACCACTTACCTGACCAAACACACCTGTCCATACACACTCAGATTAGTCATAATTAGGAGACACACTGGCAGTCCATCGGCAATAAGCACACTGCAACAACGACCTGAAACCCTCAATCAAAGGGCCTACAGCTCTCCCCAAGGGAGAGACACAACTCAGTGCCAGTAGGAGTCACACTCAGTAACAAGTCCCGAGGTCGTAAGGAGGACCTCCCTCCCAGCACTGAGTCTCCAGATGGCAGAGTCACCCACCGGAGACTGAGTCCAGCGCATGCCAGAACCACACGCAGGCCTGTAGGTCCCAGGGAGGACCACCCTTCCCAGCAGTACCAGGCCCTGCAGTCAGAGTCCCCAGCTGCTGGGCCTCCCACAGGTCACACGTGGGAGCGATCAATAGGGTGAGATACCTTTAGTGGAAAGTGTATCCATGTCAGGTTTATGTCCGGTAGTTATTATCTGGTTACGTCGGTAGAGTGATCCATTAATGTGTCTATGTCATTCAGTTAATTAATAAATAGTTTTACTCAGAATAGTACATGTAAACAGTTAAATAACTATTGAACTACGCTACCAAATTTCCTTACTTAACAATCCTACTATTATAAATTCTTACTGTACCTTCTGCATGAATATATCACTCATTACATCGTCAATGGTGAAGACTGGCACAGCAGGGGTAGGTACAGTTTCACCCAAAAGTTCGTTAACTCTCCCAGCCAGCTATTGCTGCACTGCCTGCTTCAGATGTATGAACTTGAGTCTGTTACTTCGAACCTTTAGATTCATTCGCATCAGTTTCATGTTCTGCTTGGTACTGAACTTTCCGCCCCCCTGTCCAGGATCTGCTGATGGTCTTTGATGAACGTCCAGCCGTCCACTAATCTACAGAAGGAATGTTCCTCCCCTGAGGGCCATAAATGGCCACAATAGCCACGGCGCCACTTTCCTTGTGGCGCCGTGGTAGCGATTCCTGTTCACACGCTGAGGTCTAGGGTTCGATTCCCAACAAGTGAGGTATTCTTTGTATTTGGAAGAACGCGCGTATATGGACTGTTGATATGCATATCATGTAGATCCACACAAGAAAAAGGAAACACTGGAGCACCTTAGCTTTCGTCTTTATTCGAGACATCTTCAGAGGCCTCTGAAGATGTCTTGAATAAAGACGAAAGCGAAGGTACCCCTGTGTTTCCCTTTTCTATTGTGGTTTTATCGATATATATATATATATATATATATATATATATATATATATATATATATATATATATATATATATATATATATATAAATATATATATCTACTAGCCGAATTACCCGCGCCTTGCGCGGAACATTTTCTGTCGACCATCATGGGGATCCTTCATTTAGGGGACCACATGGGCCATCGATCATGTGTTTCATGGCCAGATCATGGAGTTCTTTATCTTGCTCTTTTTTAGGGATTTCTGCAGAAATTGCCAAATCATATTCTTCGGCTATGATTTTGTGCTCTGGAGCTATCCAGAAAAGAAAGTGTGCATGGGGTAAACCTCTCTTCTGGTACTCAATGGTGTACAGCCATGCTTGCAAAGTACCAAATATTCCCTTCTTCATATGTTCCATAAACTTTTTCACTTTTAATCTGAAGACTCTCGCAACAATATCTGGTCGATCATGACTCTCTTGTCCGGGAGCCAAATTGTCAACAATTCGGGCCAACGTGGATTACATGTCATAGTGATAAAGTAATCTGCTCTTCCGTAGTGTCTCACAAAGGCCATCGCATATGACCTTTTTCCATGAAGGTATCGAGGACCACCAGTATAGGTCGCTGGAAGCACAATGCAACGACCAACTTGATTTGGATCTCCATCAGCAGCAAGCAGACTATCACGTAAATCTGAGTAATTTTCAGCACGGAGACTTTGCTGTTCTCTTCTCAAAAACTTTAATCTTTCAGTTTCTATTTTGCAGTATGCATCCACCAAGAATTGCTGGAAGAGTCGCCTTCCAAGCAAGAGGTAGTTCCCTTCTCTGCACATAATATGGAAAGAGCAAACTGCAACTGTGTGACTTTCCGACCATTTCTCCCTTGCAAATATATGTGGTAACCGTCTGTTCCATATGGAAAAAACAATGGATACATCAAAGGATCATAGGATCGATGTAGCTCTGAAATTCTCCTCAATCCACCTTGTTTCAACTGAAGAACAATATCTCTATTTTCTGTAGGCTCATTTGACATTAAAATTGCAACTTCAGCCCGTGTTGGTGCATTAAAACGCCGAGCATGTTCTCCCTGGGCCCGCTTATTTTCCCAAATTACAATTTTCTTGTCATTTATGTTTCCTTGCCGTACTTGCTCTAGCGCAGTCTTTAGCTCCCTCACATAATGATTATTTTCATTTAACCAGGCTGTAATTCTCTCCAGTATATCAGCATTCAAGTTTTGATGCTCTCCTCTTGCTCTCAGTTGATCTTCCAAAGTGTCCAAAAAGTAAACATGAATGTATCTTGCTCTTCGATCTTCAGGAGGCATCAGTGACCCAAGTTGATGGTAAATTTGACCTTGGATTCTTACAGATGAATTCCAACCTTGGACAGATGCATCTTTGTGACCAAAGCTGCTCATGGCAAACAGAGAGTTGTACTCCCTGAGTCTTGACAAAAAGTGTTTGCTGAATTGACTTTCCCCAGTGAACAGTTCTTCAAATAACTGAGGCAGGGGTGGAAATTGATCTAGTGTAACCTTTCCATTTCCACAGCAAATTTCTTCGCGCCACACTGACAAAGTTTGGTCATTTCTCAAATTGCAGCCTTGTTACATGGGTCATTTTTATCATACAGTAATGCAGAACGTTTTGCATTTTGAATCTCACGTTGTCTTAAATTTTGATACCTGTTTCTATCAGCAATCAAACGCTGTTGTCTCTCTCCTTCAGACTCATTTCTTCTTGCAACTATATGGCGAAATCTATCTTGCTCCTCTCCTTCTTGATGCTCACCCAAGGTTTCATTTTGCCGAGACTCTGTTTGCCTCTGTCTTTGCCTAGAAAGTCGTTCTTCCCTTGCATCACAGCTTTCAGATTGACGACGAAGCCTCATCTTTTGTGCATGTGGAGTATTTGAATAACTGGACTTTCTTTTCCGTGGAATAATGGATGTCTGAAAAAATAAATAAATGAAAATGTTAAAAAAGTAGAGGCATTAACTAATAATTTTTCTTGCCATAATTCTAGTGATGCTTTGTCATAGATAAAATGTCTAAATTTGCCAAATTTTTCTATAAAAGAGAGGTAATTTTTGTTGTTGTTTTACGTTTAATTAATAGAAAAAGCCCGAGATAATAGAGGTTCCAATACTCAAGTTATGGGCTTCCAAAATTTTCATTATAGGAGGGTTTAGTCCCCATTAGGGTGTCTTAATATTATTGAAATTTGCTGAACCCCGTGATAATAGAGGTTCCAATGCTCAAGTAATGGGCTTCCAAAATTTTCAATATAGGGGGGTTTAGCCCCCATTAGGGTGTCTTAATATTATTGAAATTTGCTGATATTTTGTGAATAGGCATCATTTCTAGTCCTTTACATATGGTTTAAATTTCATTTAAATCGAAGGGAAAAAGTCTTCAGTGGGGGGTTTGTGCCCCCCGGGGACCCCCTTTGATCAAAATGAAATATACTTATCCAAGTACCCTGGGTAATGTAGTTTCAGAATATATATGGTTATGGGGGTCTATCTCCAAAACCCTAGGAGGAGTTCGTGAACAAACAGACAGAGGCTACATCTTTATATATATAGAAGATAGAAGATATATATATATATATATATATATATATATATATATATATATATATATATATATATATATATATATATATATATATATATATATATATATATATATATATATATTTTTTTTTTTTTTTTTTTTTTTTTTTTTATTTCCGACCAAGCGCCAGACCAACTGTACGAGTATATAGAACAACTGCCAGACTTCTATACATATTATGTAGGTCATATAGTCATGGTGGAGCTGGAGCATTTGTCGGAACGCATAACACGCGGTAGTCTACAGGGTAACACATACAAGGGGGTGTCTCAGTAAGAAATATACACAGCGATCCCAGATTTTCGTGGACATTACATAAATACTTTTATTAAAACAGCAACATTATCTTAACTTATGGGAGATCTAGCACCTCAACATAATGGAAGAATGTAAGGCAGCGTGAATAACTATCTTCAAGACGCTCTGTATATTGAAGTCTCATGGTAATGGTTCTTGTAATAAATTAGATAGTGTATTATTTTTTCGTGGAGAGGTTGAAAGGCAAATAATAATATAGTACTGGCACTCTGATTATCCTTCAAAACCTTGATGTTGTTGTTGTAGATCATTGAGCTCAATAAGGTTTAAGCCTTAAGTGAATGTTAGGGAGTTGTTATTCTATCTTAACGCCAGGACCATGCAGCCTAAATGTTTGTGCGATATGTGCTTGTGATGTATGTATGTTTAAGTTGACATATATGTTTTTATGGTATATATGTGTGTGTGACATACGTGTTTTTTATGGCATATATGTGTATGTGATATATGTGTTTGTGTGGTACATATGTTCTTAAGGTATAGATGTTTGTGTGGTACATAAGTTCTTAAGGTATAGATGTTTGTGTGGTATACATGTTTGTGTGGTATGTGCGTTTATGACGTACGTATTTAGGTTGGTATATGTGTTTCGACTGGCATATAAATTCGTGTTTGTATAAGTATTTGCGCTGGTATATTGATTTGTGCTGGTATATTTGTTTGTGTTGGTATTATGTGTTTGTGTTGTATATGTGTTTGTGTTGGTATAAAAGAACATAAGAATGGAGGAAACTGCAGCGAGCCTATTGGCCCATAGTAGGCAGCCCCGTTTACACCCAACCCTAATCGTTCATATATCCGTCCAACCTATATTTGAAGCTGCCCAGCGTGTTCGAGTTAATGATGATGTTTGGTAACTTACTCCACTCATCCACTACTCTATTTCGAAACCAATGTTTACCTATCTCACACCTAAATCTAAATTTTTCTAATTTAAAACCATTACTACGAGTTCGCTCCTGGTTGGATAGTTTGAGTACCTTTGTTATATCACCTTTGTTTAATCCTGACTTCCATTTATACCGGTCTGCATTTTAAGAAAAGTTGAATGATGTTTTAAAATTGAGTCGTGATTCTGATTCGTTTTTTATCAAGGATTTCAAAAATAAACTTTGTTTTGCTCTAGCACGTCACACTTTATTACCAATAAGACAAGATAATATAATTTATACATATACAAATGCAACATACAAATATGACAAGATAATACAAACAAGACAATTCAGAAGGCTTGAAAGTTAACTAAACCTAAAGATTATTGTGATTAAGGCTATTTATCTGCAAATACAGAAATAAATGATATACAGTATATGAATATGTATGAACATAATATTGGGCTTCTAGAATGGGTGAAACTTTCTTCTTTTTTTTCGATTTTCTGGCAATCTTTTCACTGGCACAATCTCTCTTCAGCATCCTGCAGTAGTCTGTCATCATGTTCACATTCCACCTTCCTTGATACAGTACCTCTTTTCCATTTCCTTAATGTCCTGGTGAAATCTTTCACCTTGCTCTTCACTTAAATTACCTAAAATTTCAGGAAAATACTCAAGATGGGAATATAAGAAATGCACTTTTACACTCATATTGCAACCCATGTTTTTAAAGTTATTCAACATACCGTCAACAATTTTTGAGTTTTTAGATCTTTTCTATTGCCTAAAATACTATACACAATAATCTTAAAACCAGTCCATGCTTCTTTTTCACACTGGTTCATCGATTCTTCAAATTGGTGGTCCAACATTAATTTTCGGATTTTAGGGCCCACGAAAATGCCAGCTTTTAATTTTTCACATGTGACTAATGAAAATTCCCTGCATATTGTATGTACCTGAAATATTCACTTTCCTTATCTAGGGCTTCTACAAATTGTTTCATTAATATTAATATTCAGAGGAGGCAACAGCACTTTCTTAGGGTCAATCAATGGTTCATGTAAAATATTTTTTGAACCTGGCACAAGAGCCTGTCTAGGTGGCCAGTGTTTTTTGTCCCAATGTTCACGTTATGCTCTGCTGTCCCACTCGCACAAAAAACATGGCATTTTCGTGTATCCACTCTGTTGACCAAGCAACAAAGCAATAACTTTGAAATCTCTACAAACCAACCAACCATGATCTTTATAATGAACTTTCTCCAGAAGTATCTGCAAATTTTCCTAAGTTTCCTTAAGATGAACAGAGTGAGCCACAGGAATTGCTGAAAATACATTTCCATTATGAAGTCAAACTCCTTTGAGACTTTTTTTGAAGAATCAATGAACAACCTCCATTCAGTAGCTGTATAATTAATGCCAAAATAATTAATTAAAGCAGACACATTATTACAATAAACCAAGGAGCCTTCCTCTGAAAAAAATGTAACTAGTTTTTTGTTCACGTTGCCTACACCATGAAAAAACATGTCCCTTTGCTCAGTAACTTCTTTGGTTTCAACCTAGTTCCTGAAAGTTAAGCAGACTCCTTTGGTAAATTCAAATCCCTAACCAGAGCGTTAAGTTCACTCTGGGTAAGCACCTCCGGTATATCACTAATATCTTCAGGTTGATAAACATCACTTCCGTTACCTGACGGTGAATCACGGTCAGATTCTGATGACACGGACTGCAACACATCTTGCGGAATGGGGACTGGAATCCTCAGGACCATGTGGCACTGGTCTCATGCCAGATGGTATCTTGGGATAAATGATTCCTTGTTTAATTTTTTGCATTATATCCCTCTATCTTCACAGAACAAAAATAACAGTCATCACCATGATTTTTAGGCTCCCGCCCTACCATAGGGACTCCATATGGCATCGCTTTTTCTTACTATATTTCCACGTCTTAAGCCTTCAACACAAGTGCGACATACTTTATGTGGAGCCCATGGTTCAACTAAATCACCTATTTTCACTCCAAAGTAGGCCTAATATGCATTTTTCACGAATGCAGTTATTTCTTGTCGTTGCTTATGCACAACAAAGCACCCACATAAGTAGCAGGATACGTTTGGATTGTTAAAGCATCCACGAGAAGAGATATTTACAACAGGAATAGTTTCTTAGTTGAACAAAACAAGGAGATTTAACACTACAGCTGCTGATGCGACACTGAACAATGACCTTTGCTTCAAAGATTCCATTTGTCAATAAACCTTGCGTGATAGACTAAAAGTGAAGCCATATCTGAAATCATCATTAAAAGCAGGTTAGGGAACACTTATTAGTCTGAATACATCAAAATTCGTACACCTCGATCATATCGCCCCTACCTCTACGTCTCTCGAGGGAGTGCAAATTATGGCGCTTTAATCTGTCTTTGTACTCAAGTTTCCTAATGCCCGGGATTAGTCTTGTCATCCTCCTCTGAATGCTTTCTAGGGATTCTATATGTATTCTGTAGTACGGTGACCAAAACTGAACCGCGTAATGTAGATATATGAGACGAATATGGCTGTACTATGTAACTCTGTACTATTTACCATTATTGATTCAGGTCTCTGTATTATATGTATTATAATCATACTCCCTTTTGTCACCGAGTGTTAGTTTAGACTTTGGGCACATGAGCGCTGTACGCGCATGCGCAGAGAGAGATACCCAGAGAGATTCCAAGACAGGATGCTGTTTACCCATGTCTTAACTCCTTTTTGTGTTTGTCCCAGAAATAGAACTTACGGACTTGACATCAGTGTGTTTCCTTTACCCCTGAGTGTAAGGACCACCTGAGTCTCCCACACGTAATGCAAGTGAGGTCTCACAAGCGCAAGATATAGTTTTAGGATAACCCCGCTAAGCTTGTAACTAACACTCCTTTGTACGAACCCAAGTACTTTGTTAACCGTATTTCGAGCTATTATGCATTTTTGACGTAGCTTAGGATTCCTACTTATCATTACTCCTAAATCTTTCTCACACTCGGATTTCTCTATAACAACGTTGTCTAATATCTGGATTCTTTGTTTACATCTCCTAGACCTAGAATAAGTACTTTACTTTTGTCCACATTAAATTTAATCTGCCATTTTTCAGACTATGAGAAAAATGTGTTTAGATCTTCCTGAAGTTTTGCGATGTACTCGCCAGATTTAATTACACGTCCTAATTTAGTGACGTCAGCAAATATACTTATGTTGCTGTCTACGCCTATATCTATGTCGTTTATGTATATAATAAATAGGAATGGTCCAAGTGCTCAGCCTTGGGGTACTCCACTAGTGACGTTACCCTAATCGAATTTAGTGCTGTTAATGCTTGCTGGCTGTTCCCTGTCCAGTAACCACGCCCTAATCAATTATAGATTATATCCTCAAATTCTACGAGCCTAAACTTTTCGTATTAGTTGCTTGTGGGGGACTCTGTTGAAGGCTTTGCAAAAGTCCAGGTATACCACATCATAATTGTGTCCGCCATCCACTGATTTGAAAACAGCTGAAAAGAATGCTAATAGATTTTTCAGACATGAATGCCCACTTGTGGAGCCATGTTGGGAGTCATTGATTAACTTGTGCATCTCCAGGTGATTTCGAAAAGAGTTTGAAATTATTGCTTCCAGCAAACTGTCCACAATTGATGTTAAACTGATTGGACGGTAGTTAAAGGATAGTGATTTATCTCCCTTCTTGAAAATCAGTATCACATTCGCTGTCCTCCAGGATTCTGGTACCACATCCGTTTTTAAGGACATGTTAAACAAATTTGCTAAGGGCATACTGAACTATTCCTTACATTCCTTTTATACTCTGGTAACTATCTCATCGGTACCTTATGACATATCAGGCTTTAGTTTGTCTATTTGCTTATCAACATCATTATTATAGGTTTTCCCAGCTGAGAAGAAATGCTCCGCCCCTTCCTCAAGCGCTACAGCTGAATTGAATTGAATGGAATTGAATTGAAACAGTTTATTCAGCCAGAAAAACACAGTTACAGAGTCGAAAATAATAACAATATTAACATAGCTGAACCAGTTGAGAACATGAGCTCTCCTGTAGGCACCTGATATATACTATACATTTATATCAAGGAAGTATTATGTGCCATTTAGTATCATCTGGAATAGTACAATAGCATGGTAGTAATAAGAACATCTCATAATGTTACCACGCTTATCACTTCAATATTAATTTATTTTATTTATTTACTAGTGGAATCGCCGTCCTCTGGGTGGCTCTTTCGCTAGGCCACAGTAGGACGCCACCCTCCAGGAGGCTCCACATTGTCTCACTGTAGTGCATTAAGGTAGACCACATTTTTGGTTTTGCCATTAGCAGCAAGTATGTACAGATTTTTGCCAGTTCCCACTCTGGAGCATCCAACATAGAACTGCCCATGAGAGAAGCAAGGCAACACCAGGTTTAGGCCAACCATCTTTAGGGACTGTCCCTGGCTTTTGTAGATGGTCATGGCAAAGCTCACTTTAACTGGGAACTGAAGTCGCTTGAACTCAAATGGCAGGTCAGTGGTGATGAGAGGTATCCTTGGTATAAAAACGTCCTCTCCTCTAGGTTTTCCTGGCAGTATTGTAGCTTCCAGTACATATGGCATAATGTTCTTCACCACCAGTCTTGTGCCATTGCAGAGGATTGGTGGTTCAAGATTTCTTAAGAGAATTATAAGAGTTCCAATTTTTAGAGTGAGGTGGTGAGGAGGCATTCCAGCAGGCTCTAAAGAATTAAGGAATTCTGCAGGGTACTGGACTCCTTGGTCCTGGTCGATTACTGTATCTACAGATTTGAATGAGGTCTCACTATCTGGAAGCTGTCTGGGTAGAGTCATGTTGATTTCAGCCACTGTTTCATTCTTTGGTGCCAGAATTGCGCGTTCACGCAGCCATTTGTGATTCTTGTAGTGGTGGATAATGTTTGGGTAGACCATGTTAGTGAGCTCAGTTGAGGACTTTACAACACTTCCACATCCTTGAGGAATGATTATTTGTCCTTCTGAATCAACAGGGAAAGTTCCATTCCCAATCTGTTGTAGAAGGTTTGCAAACTGTCCAGCATCCTCATCTCCTTGTAGATGTACTCTCATGTTTGGGGATAGGGTGAGTGTCTGAACACTTCTCCAAAGGTATGATGCCTTGAGGCACTCATTCAGTTCATCAGCTGGAGTGCTTCGAGGAATGACAGGTAGGGTCTGGAGAAAGTCTCCAGCAATGACCATTGTAATGCCACCCATGATCTGGTCATTTTCTCGTATGTCTTGTAAGGTCCTGTCCAATGCTTCAAACGCTAACTTGTGAGACATAGTGCATTCATCCCAGACTATGAGGCTGCATTTTTCTAAGAGTTTTGCCTTTGCCGATCCTTTTTTTATGTTGCATGCTGGATTCTCATTGAGAGCGAGGTTGAGGGGCAGTTTAAAAGTTGAGTGTGCAGTACGTCCTCCTTCTAGTAGTGTTGCAGCAATGCCTGAGGATGCCACAGCAAGAGGAATTTTCCCCTGATGACGTACTTTGGCCAACAGAAGGTTGATCAGGAATGTTTTTCCTGTCTCGCCAGGTGCATCGAGAAAGATCATACCTCCCTGCTCCGCTTGTATAGCTTGCAAGATCTGTTCATAAGCATTTTTGCTTCATCAGGCACCAGGTGAGGCTCATTTTCTTCAAAAAAATTCACCAGAACTTCAACTGAGTAGTCTGTCTCTCTGAGCAACTCCCTGTTTGCAACTACTGTATGTAAGTATTATTTTATTGTCTAATCATCACTACATATAACACCACTCATCATCACTACATATAACATCATCCATCATCACTACATATAACACTATCCATCATCACTACAGATAGGTAAAGTAGTTTCCGAGATTCTCGTGCGGACACACACACACACACACACACACAAACATGCAAACATTTTCTTCAAGAAAATTCACCAGAACTTCAACTGAGTAGTCTGTCTCTCTGAGCAACTCCCTGTTTGCAACTACTGTTCAGTCCCCAAAACTTCTTCTTCCATCAATAGTTCATTAACGGTGTATGTAAGTTCCACTACAACGGGACAGCAAAGTATATTTTTTTAGCATTAAACTGTAATTATATTATTGTCTAATCATCACTACATATAACACCATCCATCATCACTACATATAACAACATCCATCATCACTACATATAGCACCATCATCACTACCATCACTACTACACTACTACCACCATCATCATTACCACCAACACCATTACCACTACTATCAACCAGTTTCTACCACCACCACTCTCACCACAAACATGCCGCTATCACCATCCCCACCACTACCACTGTGACTACCACCGTCACCACCACCACTGTGACTACCACCGTCACCACCACCACTACATATAACACCATCCATCATCACTACAGACACATTGCATGTAAAATACTTTTTAAATATCTTAATAATTAGAGGTTGCTCAAGTCAAATGAAATTTAACAATATTATGCCTATGCTTAATGCTCATAACACATTATTTCCTAGCCCCCAAGCCTGCCCCCCCCCCCCCACTTAGTCTAAGTGGGTATTAGCTGCTCAAGGCAGGGGTCGCATGAGGACCAGTCTCACTCTTTGTCGCCCGGTAAGGTCTGCTTGAGGGCATTAGGGAATGATTTCCTGTGGTCAACAACTGTCTGCAGTAGATACTGCAGTTGCTGTTCGTCCTTGGTGATGCGGCCTGAGAAATCTTGGACTAAGGCTACTCCTCTTTCTGCATGATCATTGATCACAGACAAAGCTTGTACACTGGCTTTTGCATTTTGGAAGCCAGGATCATCTTTCCACTGGTCTACTGGGAGGGCCAGGAAATCTGTATTCAATTGAGCTTTTTGAAAAATGACTTTGTGTTCTTTGTCGTGAAATCATATAGGTTCTTCACTTGGAGTGTGTCTGGATTGATTGTAACCCGTTTGACATGCTTTTCTTCTCCAATAACGACGTTCATAGCTTCCAACATGCGGTCCTTCACTGCTGGGAGAACATCGTCATCAAAGAAGGCCAATGCAACCAACTCTTCTGACATGTACCAGAGGTGTCTCATCATTTTGTGGAAAGTTGCCTTTGATATGGCATCGCTGATGGTACTGTAGTCTTGTAGAGCTTTAAGCATCAGATCTCCTTTTGGTGCCTTTGCAGCAAGTGGAGCAGTTGTCCAAGCCTTCACATATATTCGGGCAAAGAAAATGCACAAATCTCTTAGTCTTCTGTTCTCCTTTGGAGTGAGCTTAAACTGAGAACGGAATAACCACACTTTGAAGGAATAAATGGTCTTTGCCATCCATCGTGCTTGGTGCATTGCATCAGGAGCAAAAAATCGTACTCCCCGAGAAGGTGATGTGCCAAGGAAGATGGAGGCCAGCTCTAGCAGCTCTCGATAATCATCTCGAAGATGTGTCTCCAATAGAGCCTTCTCAATGAAGTTGGTTAGATCGTCCCTAACAGCTCTGACCGATTCTTCTGCCAGATCGTCGGTGGAGGAGTCTTCAAACTTCTGCTTGTCAATTTGTTCCCATTTGGCTTGGAAACTTCTGAACAGCTGTATGTCAGGAGCAGCTGAGTGCCCCATTACAGCTTCAAAAGCAGCCCCAGCTACAAATTCTAGTACATGGTGGCGGCAGGCAAAATATAGCAAATCACGACCCAGCAACTGCTCAATTTTAACACACGCACCCTTGTGGTGACCAGTATTTGAGCTTGTGTCAAAACACATGTCATGCACGATGTCTGCAATGTGCCATTGCTGCAAAGCCTTCACAACAGCTTTTGCTTGTTCATCACCGATACCAGAGGGAAATTTTGGAAAAGCAAGAAGTTGGGAGGTGCCATTGCCTGAGACAAGAACTGGGAGTCTGTCAACATGGCCCCCATGCCCCGTCAAATCAGGCATCAATTTACCATCCCAGTGAACAATTAAAACTGACTCTGGTTTGAAGTTTGAAAGGATTTCAGCTGCCCTGCTACTGCGATGATGCTGACGTTTCCTCCTGATGCTTGATCGATTCAGAATCAATTCACTGACATCATGGCCCAGTCTCCGAGCAGTTTGGGTGACAATGTTCATGGCCATTCTATCTGAGGACTTGGTCCGATCTAATGCTGCAGAAAGTTCTGGAGTTAGAACTTCTTTTCGCCCACGCTTCTTGACAGTAGGTGGAGTTTGAAGTGCTGATGGGCCAGGAACTGGGTTGGATTCCTCAGAAGAAGACGTACTACTGCTGTTCAAGACAACGATGGCCTGGCATTTTTTGTCTTCTTCCTCTGCACTGTCTGCAGCCAACTTCCTTTTCATTGCTTTCTTGAGAGTTTTTCTCGTCGTTTCTGTCTTTTCAGGAATACTTTGTCATGAGATGACATTGCCCCACGACGCCCTTTTTCTCGTTGCGCTATTAAGAAATCCTTATCCTCCTGAACTGTCATCAAATTCAAAGCATTCACATGTGCAATGTCAAAGAGATCTTCAAATGTATCAGTGAACTCTTTCTCTTTCTGCTTTTGAATTTTTGTCTTTCTTGAAGAGTTCTTTTTCAAACTACTCCTCTTGTCAAACATTCTGTGCATTTGATTCACACAATCTGGTTTGTGGTGTGTGGGAATGTTTGCTTTTGTCCAAAATTGAAGAACTTTGTCTGTGACTTCCTCAGCTGCCACTCTGATGGGTTTTTTCTGTATGCGATGCAAGCATAAAGAATACTGTAACACTTGCCTGTTTGAAGGTAACTTAACCCCTGTAATTTCATCACATAATGTCTTTATCAAATACACATTTTCTCGTGTTTTTACTCCTGCATTAGCCATTTTGACCTGAGGAAAAAAGAAATTAACTATTAATTTAAATTAATAATGAGAATACTCTGCAGAACTGTTTCTAATTTCCCCAACCAACAATCACGACCAGCAAAAACTCACCACAATCGTGCCAAATGCGACGCAGTAGTGATGGGCGTAATCGGCTACAAAGTAATCGACTACATTGATTACATAATTTTTGACAGCTTTGAGCAACCTCTAAATATTAATATATTTAAAAATAACTCTACACACAATGTTTTTGTCCTAAATGGACACTTTTAGCAGGGTCTGTGGTAAAAAATTCCAAAGTTGAAAAATAAGGACCACCCTAATATATGTGTATACTGTATATATCTTCTATCTTCTATATATATAAAGTTGTAGCCTCTGTCTGTTTGTTCACGAACTCCTCCTAGGGTTTTGGAGATAGACCCCCATAACCATATATATTCTGAAACTACATTGCCCAGGGTACTTGGATAAGTATATTTCATATTGATCAAAGGGGGTCCCCGGGGGGCACAAACCCCCCACTGAAAATCTTTTCCCTTCGATTTAAATGAAATTTAAACCATAGGTAAAGGACCAGAAATGATGCCTATTCACAAAATATCAGCAAATGTCAATAATATTAAGACACCCTAATGGGGGCTAAACCCCCCCTATATTGAAAATTTTGGAAGCCCATAACTTGAATTGGAACCTCTATTATCACGGGGTTCAGCAAATTTCAATAATATTAAGACACCCTAATGGGGACTAAACCCTCCTATAATGAAAATTTTGGAAGCCCATAAATTGAGTATTGGAACCTCTATTATCCCGGGCTTTTTCTATTAATTAAACGTAAAACAACAACAAAGATTACCTCTCTTTTATAGAAAAATTTGGCAAATTTTGACATTTTATCTATGACAAAACATCACTAGAATTATGGCAAGAAAAATTATTAGTTAATGCCTCTACTTTTTTAACATTTTCATTTATTTATTTTTTCAGACATCCATTATGCCACGGAAAAGAAAGTCCAGTTATGCAAATACTCCACATGCACAAAAGATGAGGCTTCGTCGTCAATCTGAAAGCTGTGATGCAAGGGAAGAACGACTTTCTAGGCAAAAACAGAGGCAAACAGAGTCTCGGCAAAATGAAACCTTGGGTGAGCATCAAGAAAGACAGGAGCAAGATAGATTTCGCCATATAGTTGCAAGAAGAAATGAGTCTGAAGAAGAGAGACAACAGCGTTTGATTGCTGATACATTTCGCTATATGGTTGAAAGAAGAAATGAGTCTGAAGAAGAGAGACAACAGCGTTTGATTGCTGATAGAAACAGGTATCAAAAATTTAAGACAACGTGAGATTCAAAATGCAAAACGTTCTGCACTACTGTATGACAAAAATGACTCATGTAACAAGGCTGCAATTGGAGAAATGATCAAACTTTGTCAGTGTGGCGCTAAGAAATTTGCTGTGGAAATGGAAAGGTTACACAAGATCAATTTCCACCCCTGCCTCAGTTATTTGAAGAAATGCTCACTGGGGAAAGTCAATTCAGCAAACACTTTTTGTCAAGACTCAGGGAGTACAACTCTCTGTTTGCCATGACCAGCTTTGGTCACAAAGATGCATCTGTCCAAGGTTGGAATTCATCTGTAAGAATCCAAGGTCAAATTTACCATCAACTTGGGTCACTGATGCCTCCTGAAGATCGAAGAGCAAGATACATTCAAGTTTACTTTTTGGACACTTTGGAAGATCAACTGAGAGCAAGAGGAGAGCATCAAAACTTGAATGCTGAGATATTGGAGAGAATTACAGCCTGGTTAAATGAAAATAATCATTATGTGAGCGAGCTAAAGACTGCGCTAGAGCAAGTACGGCAAGGAAACATAAATGACAAGAAAATTGTAATTTGGGAAAATAAGCGGGCCCAGGGAGAACATGCTCGGCGTTTTAATGCACCAACAGGGGCTGAAGTTGCAATTTTAATGTCAAATGAGCCTACAGAAAATAGAGATATTGTTCTTCAGTTGAAACAAGGTGGATTGAGGTGAATTTCAGAGCTACATCGATCCTATGATCCTTTAATGTATCCATTGTTTTTTCCATATGGAACAGACGGTTACCACATATATTTGCAAGGGAGAAATGGTCGGAAAGTCACACAGTTGCAGTTTTACTCTTTCCATATTATGTGCAGAGAAGGGAACTACCTCTTGCTTGGAAGGCGACTCTTCCAGCAATTCTTGGTGGATGCATACTGCAAAATAGAAACTGAAAGATTAAAGTTTTTGAGAAGAGAACAGCAAAGTCTCCGTGCTGAAAATTGCTGCTGATGGAGACCCAAATCAAGTTGGTCGTCGCATTGTGCTTCCAGCGACCTATACTGGTGGTCCTCGATACCTTCATGAAAAAAGGTCAGATGCGATGGCCTTTGTGAGACACTACGGAAGAGCAGATTACCTTATCACTATGACATGTAATCCACGTTGGCCCGAATTGTTGACAATTTGGCTCCCGGACAAGAGAGTCATGATCGACCAGATATTGTTGCGGGAGTCTTCAGATTAAAAGTGAAAAAGTTTATGGAACATATGAAGAAGGGAATCTTTGGTACTTTGCAAGCATGGCTGTACACCAATGAGTACCAGAAGAGAGGTTTACCCCATGCACACTTTCTTTTCTGGATAGCTCCAGAGCACAAAATCAAAGCCGAAGAATATGATTTGGCAATTTCTGCAGAAATCCCTAAAAAAGAGCAAGATAAAGAATTCCATGATCTGGCCATGAAACACATGATCGATGGCCCATGTGGTCCCCTAAATGAAGGATCCCCATGTATGGTCGACGGAAAATGTTCCGCTCAAGGCGCGGGTAATTCGGCTAGTATATATATATATATATATATATATATATATATATATATATATATATATATATATATATATATATATATATATACTGTATATATAAATACATATATATATGTATATACATATATATATATATATATACTGTATATATATATATATATATATATATATATATATATATATATATATATATATATATATATATATATATATATATATATGTATATACATATATATATATATATATATATTTATATATATTTATATTTATACTTCATTTTTAGTCCATTTAACACGCGGACTTTGTGTGAAATATAACAGAGTCTAGAACTGCTTTTAGTGTCCTTGTGGGCTAGCCGGTAAGCGTTCCCTAGGGCCACCCAGTAGGTCGAGGGTTCGATTCCATGCTGGTGAGGTCGTTGATTATAAATATAAATATATATGTATATATATATATATTTTTTTTTTTTATTACAAATATATACATAAATTACAGCGGAATTTTAAAACATAGATATTGCTGTTGCAAATCTGTCCGATATCGTCCTGAAGTAAAGATGTATTTCTAAATTAGTTTATTCATAATCGTTGGTATGGCCGTTACTGACAAGAAAGATATTTAGCTACATTATATAAAGATACATACATTCTTTAATTCAAACATGTGCACGTAGGAAGTTTATCAGATAACTTTTATATGAATTAACTGTCAAACTCCAGTAGCTAATTTACGCTTTCAGAGGACGCATTTAATATATACTTATTTTTACCCACAATACGGCATACGAAGACAAATTGCGTATCAGTAATACTACATTATGCAAAAATTAACATTTTAAAAGATTAGAATCACATTATAATAATACAAGGCCGTCAGCAAAGGCGGGAAATATGATTGCGAACAGCGTCATATTTCCCGTCTTTGCTGACGGTTCCAGCGGCCAGGCTCCCAAGTCTGTCACACACATCCACCAACTTTCAGGGGCCGTGGAATATTTCAATGTGATTCTGATCTTTTAAAATGTTTTATATTTTTGTTTTTTATCTGGCACTAGTCCACCCAGGCACACGGTCACTGAACCAAGTGACCCATGTCGGGGCTTGGTAGGCGAAAATATACTACTATTACTTCTACTATTACTACTACAACTACTACTTTTTTCTTTTCTTTTTTAACGTGGCCTCCATCCTCCCCTAATAACCACACCTTCGCCGCCATTTTATTACCTTAAAATTAAATATCCTAATACATAAGTACCTATCCTAGCTGTGTTGAGTTAGTTGAGCAGCAGATCTATGCGGCATTCAGTGACTGTTGCCTCATAGCACCTCCGCGAGTCTGGCGTAGAAGCATCTTGCACTTGGTCCCATCCCACCAGAGGTTGTGAACACCAGAGGAGTGAAGCCGCCTTGATCGACTTTCTGAATTCTCTCCCCATATGCCCTTATCTTGTCGTTCTCAATTCTCCTGTGTGCAGCATCGAGAGCTAAGTTACGGTGACATGCAGCCATGGGATAAATAATTCTGATGTCGAAGAAGGCTCTCTGCCCCCGTGTCCAGAATCCTCGAGCACTGACGTCAACACGGGCTTCGTTGGATGTGTTTGAAGTCCTATGTTGGAAATTTTCACCGTCCAATGGAAGGAGTGTCGGTTCTATACTGACATCATGGCAGATTTCCTTCAACATACTTGCTGTGAGATCCTTTACTTCCTCATGCCTCATGCGTACGAAGCCCCCTTTCTTGCACACCATGGCATAATCGACGTCATAGGAAGAGCCACACACGCATTGGGAGGGCAAACCTTCTACTGGCCTACCGTACCTTAGAGCAATGGTAACGTAGTTAACCAGTTCGAGGCGCCCACCTCCTGCACTAAAGCTATTGTTTTTTTCAAATTCTCTGGTACTTGCAACATCAGTTGCTGCAACTTTTCACTTTGGTCGTGCTGTCGTTCTGTCGTAATGGACCTCCGAATCTTGTTTACTTCACTGGTATCCAAGTCCCCTGTTGCGTTCTGAGCTGTTATGTGGTCAGTAAGGGCTGCCGTGAGCTTAACTGAGTGTTGATGTTAGGTGGTAGCCAAAGACATTTTTCCCACATGCATTTTGTTTCCAAACTTTCTTGCAACGTCATCGGTATTTTGCTTTCCGTCTCCTATAAAGTTTAGTGTCTCCTGCAGTGTTCTTGCATCTCATAGGAGATCATCAAGGGCCCCATTCTGCCACATTGTCAATCTTCTCTTCATTGCTGCCGCATTTTCTTTGTGCTTAGTCTTTGTGTGTGTCCTCTGACAGAATAGATGTGGTATTATTGCCAGTATTTGAAGAGCTAAAGGGGCATGGAAGCAGTCCTAAGTGTACTCGGTTTTGAGGCGAATCATCTCCCGAATCATTTTTTTGGTGGCCGCACACTTGGGTGGTTCAAACAGGTTAGTTGGCGAAGACCTGACAATTTCTGAGAAAGTTTCTTTAACCCTTATGTCCGCATTTTCCATTGACATGCCATTGCACTGTGGTGGCTGTCTCTCATTCACCTCGTGGACATCTGCTACTGTTGGAGCAGCGTTTATTAGTTATACATTTTCAGGTTGAGTAGACTCACTGCTATCATTTAGGATATCATCGGGCGGTTGGGTCCCGGCGATATCCACTGTGCCCTCCTGTGTCGGCTCCCTGCCATGTGGGTTCCGACAACTGTTTCCCTTTCTGCAACCCACATGGTCGGTTGTTTCTCGCACAATCACAGCTAGTGCAATTTTGGTTCTGGCTATCACAAACGCAACAATGTCTGTTACCCGGCATAGTGTTCTGCACTTTGGGCGACAGTTACGTCCGCCTCCGACATCAGCTTTGGTCCCATACAGAAGAAGAAACTAGTTCTTATGAGGGAAGGGCGGAGAGGTGACAGGCTGGACTGCTGTGTCCGGGTAGTAGGGGATACGTGCGCGCGTGGATGTGTAGGCCACCCCACTGTGGGCGACAATCCACACATCAGAGTGATACACTGGGAGCAAGAATTGTCACACCTAACACTTGTTTATATATCCTTGGCAGAAATAACCACTATTTCTATGGTCGCACTGATGTAAGATTAGTTATATATTCTCACTTGGTCGGCCGTCACTACATGAAGTGACCGTATTTGCGGGAGGCGACCACAAATGTAGAACACTTGGCCCCATAGGGGCGAGAGTCTCAATGCCACCCCTGCCAAAGTAGGCCTATCGACACTGGCACTGGCACCTGGCTCCTGCAGTAGCTGTCCCACCACACACTCACAACTCCCTTGGTGATCGCATGTGAACACACGGAATATTTGCAATTAATGCCGTAAGGGATGAGAAGAACCTTCAGTGACAATGCTTAGGGTGACATCCGATATTCACGATATACTGTGAAATTCCCGCTCCCACACTCCGAATATGTCCCCTCCAATAACACTTTAGATCAGGGAGGACACTCCACCACACCCACGCCGCACTGGCCCTATTACTACTACTGCTTTAATTTTAAATATCCTAATACATGAATAGCTATCCTATCTGTGTTGAATTAGTTGAGCCGCAGATCTATGCGGCACTCAGTGACTGTAGCGTCATAGTCAATATCTGCAGCAGTTGTCGGAGTTGGGGCAGAAGCTCTCGTTCCCCTGAGGCAGAACAAAGCCGACAGGAGGAGAGAGAATGACAGTCGACATCTCATCCAGGCTGTAACATAACTTCTGGGCTGCTGCTTCTGTTCGGAGATCAACTCAGCGAGTCTGGCGTAGAAACATCTTGCACTTGGTCCCATCCCACCAGAGGTTGTGAACACTAGAGGAGTGAAGCTGCCTTGATCAACGTTTTGAATTCTCTCCCCATATGCCCTTCTCTTGTCGTTCTCGTTCCTCCTATGTGCAGCATCGAGAGCTAGGTTACGGTGACATGCGGCCATGGGATCAAAAATCCTGATGTCGAAGAAAGCTCGCTGTCCCGGCGTCCAGAATCCTCGAGCACTGACATCCACACGGGCTTCGTTAGATGTGTTTGAAGTCCTGTGTTGGAAGATCTCACCAACCAATGGAAGGAGGGTCGGTTCTACCATGACATCCCGGCAGATTTCCTTCAATTTATTTGCTGTGAGATCCCTTACCTCGTCATGCCTCATGCATATGAAGCCCCCCTTCTTGTACACCATGGCGTGATCGCCATCATAGGAAGAGCCACACACGCATTGGGAGGGCAAACCTTCTACTGGCCGACCGTACCTTAGAGCAATGGCATCTGTAAATTCTTGTTTATTAAGACTGAAGCCATTTGCCCTTATCGGTAACGTAGTTAACCAGTTCGAGGCGTCTGTAGGTTATGTATCTAAGGTACTGTGCCGAGGAGCAACCCTGTACATAAGCTACTGTGCCGAGTAGCAACCCTGTACATAAGCTACTGTGCCGAGTAGCAACCCTGTACATAAGCTACTGTGCTCAGTAGCAACCCTGTACATAAGCTACTGTGCTGAGTAGCAACCCTGTACATAAGCTATTGTGCCGAGTAGCATTTATATATATAATCACGTGGCAACACTGCACGTGTTATGTGGCAACATTGCCCCGAGGCTGCCATATGGCAAGGCAGCCTTAGTCTGACTGTGTGAGCCGTGCATGGCACACGCGAGTCACCACTTGTATTTCTCTCATCCATAATAAACGGACTCAGTGTTACACAGTGTTTCCCTACCCATCACTGCATTCTTTGGGGGACACTAGTAACCTTCATAGCGCAGTGTCTAGGATCTGTGGACTTACAAAGTGTGTGAACTATGCCGAGATAGTTACGTCTGCCGGTGATGCGCGTCATGCGCGTCGACTCATAGTGTGTTGTGTTGTGTTGCGCTGTGTTTCGCGGCGATGTGCAGTGTTGCTCCGTCACAGTGCGTTTTAGTGACGGTGGCAGTGTTACTGTCAGTGTATTAGTGTGTGTCTAGAGCTGAGAGTTGAGCATTGGCCTGTTTTTTGTGGTACCCACGGAGCACGCAGGCATACACCCTTCTCGTGCGACATCCGGGGGACACTGACGGTCTTGCCGGACCACGCTCCGCTCTCTCAGACACACACACACACACTCACACACACACACACACACGCATGCACTCACTCACTCACGGACAGAACAGTGGACCATATGCGTGATTTCTGCGCTGTTTATGTCATATATATGTGGTTCGAGCTGTTGAGGCGCCACTTTATATATTAAACAGTGCAGTCCACGCACACACAAAGATGGGAGGTAAGAAGGGACAACGTCAAGATGGGAGAAACGACTCCCCACCACCTTCCCCTCCACCGGGCGCAGAGTTTCATCCTCCACCTCCTGTGACGGACATTGCCACAATTCTGAGGTGGATGGACGACCGGGACGAGAGACGCAGAGAGATGGAACTTCAGAGGGAGGAGACACGAAGAGAGGAGGAAAAGTTGCGTTTTGAGGCACTATTGGCGACCCTGGCGCTAACCCACCCTCCCTCACTCGCAGGTAGCGCGCATGAAGGCGCCAATGTCCTCCCTCCTCCACCACACCAGCGTCCTCCAGGTACTCTTGCCTCCAAACAAACAGCTCCCAAGGCATCTGTTCAACCCCCACCCGCCCTCTCACCAGACGTCACGTTTCAGCTTTTTCGTGAGTGGAGGCGGCGTTGGACAGATTACTCCACGATGGTGGACCTTGACAGCATGCCTCCGAACAAACAGCTCATCCAACTGCGGATGTGTTTGTCGCTGGAGACCCAGAGAATTTTGGAGCACACGTTGCAAGTGCCTCTCGATTCTACATCGTCAGTGACGGATGTGCTCGACCTTTTACAGGAGCACGTTAAAGGTCGGAACAACGAGGCTTTGCGTCGCCGTGCCTTCACCAGCTGCAAGCAGGCGGAGAACGAATCCTTTGACGACTTTTTTGTGCGTTTGAAGAGTTTGTCAGAGGAGATCGACGTCTGCAAGGCGCACAGCCGGGAATGTGAGGAAGGCTGGATCAAGCACGGGATCTTGACAGGTGTCAGGCACGAAGAGTTGATGCAGCGACTCATCCCCCTGGACGGTTCCTCCACACTCCAGGTGGTAGTGACTGAATGTCGGTCATACAAGGCCACCAAGTCCGCCACCTCTGCCTTACGGGCCCCACCTGCTGTGAGAGCTATCTCACAATACAAGAAGGATAAGAAGGCGGCCAACAACGCGAAGGCTGCCACACGTTCTTCCACGCCTCTGCCTAGTGCTTCCTGTGGCAGCTGTGGAAAGCAGCACAGCCCCAAGACTTGCCCGGCCGCCGACGCACTGTGTCGTGCATGTGACCGTAAGGGCCACTGGTCTAACACAGACAGGTGCCTTGTACGAGGCCGCAAGTGTCAGGCCTGCGGTCGCTATGGACACTACGACAAGTGCTGCCGCCAACCCAAGCCCAAAAGCCCGAGACGAGGAGGACAGCAGCGCACTTCCCTCGGGGTGGTTCGCACGCAGCCCCCTCCAGATGGCCCACGCAGCCCCAAGAATCAGCGGAGTCACATCAGGAGGGTGGAATCGACCACACGCCCCAGGGCTACCCCTTCCCCTACCATCCGCGTCGCCGTCACACACGGTGATGTGTCGGGTCACATCGAGGTGATACCGGACACCGGCGCTGATACTACGGTGATTGGGTTGAAGCACCTCCAGAAACTGGGCCTCACCAAACGCGGCCTGGGACCACCGCAGCAGCTGCAGTACTACAATGCGGACGGTTCCCAGATGCCAGACGCTGTGGGCTCCTTTCAAGCCGAGATCACCTACGGCGACAGGTCGTGTCACGGATGGATCGACGTGCAGCCTACTCTCGCTACACCCTTGTTGTCGTGGGAGCACTGCAAGGAGTTAGGCGTGGTGCCCAGAGACTTTCCTGAGCAGATCCCAGCTGCTCGTTACACCGCCAGCAGGGTGCGTGAGTCGACGAGTGACGCGCCTGGCGCTGGCACACGGAGCTGCCCAGAACCGGCGTCCACTCCCACCCATACAGGACGCTCCCCTGCCCAGATCCTGTATGGTCACCCTCTCCGCTCTTGCGTTCCTGCACACGCCAAGGCCTTTGCGAAGGAGTGGCAGACCAGAGCCGAGAGCTCCGACCGCCGCGCCGCTTCACGTGCCCAGGACGCCAAGGCTCGGTATGACGACCGTGCCCGCCCTCTTCAGCCACTGGAGATTGGTGCCCTTGCCCGTGTCCAGGACCCGACGACGACACGTTGGGACAAGGTGGGCATAGTGATGGGCATCGGCCGGTCGTGGGACTACAAGGTCAGGATGCCGAGCGGCCGTGTCTGGTGGAGGAACCGCCGCTTCCTCCGGCCAGTCCCACCCCCTGCTGCTGGCCCCCTGACCGAGGACCTACACCTCACGAGGATCCGCCCCACAGTGCACCTCGACGCTCGGAGCGACTTAGGACTAAGAAGTCCGCTTAAGAAAAAGACTATGAGCGTGAGGGGGGAGGGAGATGTAGGTTATGTATCTAAGCTACTGTACCGAGTAGCAACCCTGTACATAAGCTACTGTGCCGAGTAGCAACCCTGTACATAAGCTACTGTGCCGAGTAGCATTTATATATATAATCACGTGGCAACACTGCACGTGTTATGTGGCAACATTGCCCCGAGGCTGCCATATGGCAAGGCAGCCTTTGTCTGACTGTGTGAGCCGTGCATGGCACACGCGAGTCACCACTTGTATTTCTCTCATCCATAATAAACGGACTCAGTGTTACACAGTGTTTCCCTACCCATCACTGCATTCTTTGGGGGACACTAGTAACCTTCAGCGTCCACCTCCTGCGCTATAGCTACTTTTTTTTTCAAATTTTCTGGTACCTGCAGCAATAGTTGCTGCAACTTATCATTTTGGCAGTGCTGGCGATCTGTCGTAATGGATCTAAGACAGATCCATTTACTTCGCTGGTATCCACTTTCCCTGTTGCATTCTGGGCTATTATGTGGTCCATGAGGGCTGCCATGAGCTTAAGTGAATTTTGATGTTCAGTGGCAGCAATCTCCTCTGGATTTGTTAGTCCCATCCCTCCCAGTCTTGGTGGAAGTGCAAGAAGTGCTCTTTCTGCTGGGGTTAAGTCAGGGTGTTTCACTAATTTGGGAATGAACTTGACACTGATAGCTTCTTCCAGAGGGTGGAGCAGGGGTCTGATATCAGGGATAGTACGCATCAGGTAGTTCCAACGATGCTTGACTACATGGGTGAATGCAGCAAAGGCTGCATGTGGCTCTGTGTTAGCAATCTCAGATTGAGCATGGATTTCACTAACCCACTCAATCACCTTTCCCGCTACGTACTCGGTCTTGAAGTCCGTAGTGCCAATTACTGCACCTAGATGTCTTTGGCGGCCCTTAGTTATTTTGACCTCACTTCCGCCAAAAACCTCCAATGCCCGTTCATAATGTTCTGGCTTCACGATGAGGAAGGACTTGCTGGCGTTTGGGTGGTACCCTATTTGTGGACCTCGCGATTTTACCAAGTCCCACTACTTTTTGATGCCCTCCACTTTTCCTGCTCCTGTAAGGTCATCAGCATATGCCACTTGTTTGACCGCAGTTGTTTCAAATTTTATTTCTTGTTGGAGCACTGATAGGCCAATTGCATACATTGCCATTGCAACAGGGTCCCCCTGTGTTGTTCCCTCGGTTGACTGTAAGATGGTATCACCTCTTGGAGCCTTGTTGTTTACTATGTAGAGGTCTGATGGATTCCTATACGAATTTTCAACATACATCGCAAAGCTTGGACACTTGATCTTGATGTTGTGCAGTGCAGCCTTGCGGTTAAGTACTACTACTACTACTACTACTAATAATAATAAAAATAATAATAATAATAATAATAATAATAATAATATAATAAAAATACATAAAAATAAATGTATTTTCTTTGTGTTGGTATATGTTTTTGTGACGTATGTGTTTGTGTTGGTATTGTTATGCCGTCTCTTAATTTACTTTAATATCCAAGGTTCTAGGCATAACCAAACAAAAAGAAAAGTGAAGTAAATCAAAAGGGAATAAAAATAAATAAAGTAAGCCTTTAAGAATTTAATTAAATAAAATACTAACACAATAAAGAGCCTCGTAGGCTGTCACAACAAATTGATTTACTATCGAAACCTTTAAGACACAAATGATACTAAAACATCGAAACATCACAAGAATAAAAATAAAGCATTGAATTACGTTAACACTGCATAAACATATAAAAGCTAACACTGAAATTAACTATCGTGAAACAACACTGAATTACTTAAATGTAACCAAGCAAACATTGATGGACACATAAGAAACATGAATAGGTACTCTCATAGATGTACCACATTGGTGGCGACAGGAACACAGAAATAAAATAAAGTATAAGTAACAGGTGACGGGTGTCACTCAAAAGAGCATGAACTGAATGACAAGAGGACTAGACTGAACTCGGTCTGCCGGTGGAGTACTATATATAAGGTCGGTTCCCGCCAATGCCACATGCCTGCAAAACATGGGTCGTTTAACGATGCAGATGGTCGTTAGAGAAACAAAGAATGCTTGTTACAATACTAAATGAAGAAATAAGATGGGCTTGAACAAATAATAACAGTTAAAACCTTAACAGCACAGGGTAAGGTGACTAGAATATATAATAGTAAATATAACACATCATTATAGGACTAATATGGAACAACATGGGAGCATATTATAAAAAAATAATTGAAAAATACCACACGGTCGTAACAATATTTGTATTTGTCTTGGTATTTGTGTTTGTGTTGGGATTTGTGTTCGTGTTGGTATATGTGTTTGTGTTGGTATTTGTGTTTGTGTTGGTATTTGTGTTTGTGTTGGTATATGTGTTTGTGTTGGTATATGTGTTTGTGTATATGTGTTTGTGTTGGTATTTGTGTTTGTGTTGGTATATGTGTTTGTGTTGGTATATGTGTTTGTGTTGGTATTTGTGTTTGTGTTGGTATTTGTGTTTGTGTTGGTATATGTGTTTGTGTTGGTATTTGTGTTTGTGTTAGTATATGTGTTTGTGTTGGTATTTGTGTTTGTGTTGGTATTTGTGTTTGTGTTGGTATATGTGTTTTTGTTGGTATATGTGTTTGTGTTGGTATATGTGTTTGTGTTGGTATTTGTGTTTGTGTTAGTATATGTGTTTGTGTTGGTATATGTGTGTCTGTATATGTGTTTGTGTTGGTATTTGTGTTTGTGTTGGTATATGTGTTTGTGTTGGGATTTGTGTTCGTGTTGGTATATGTGTTTGTGTTGGTATATGTGTTTGTGTTGGTATTTGTGTTTGTGTTGGTATATGTGTTTGTGTTGGTATATGTGTTTGTGTTGGTATATGTGTTTGTGTTGGTATTTGTGTTGGTATATGTGTTTGTGTTGGTATTTGTGTTTGTGTTAGTATATGTGTTTGTGTTGGTATATGTGTGTCTGCATATGTGTTTGTGTTGGTATTTGTGTTTGTGTTGGTATATGTGTTTGTGTTGGTATATGTGTATCTGTATATGTGTTTGTGTTGGTATTTGTGTTTGTGTTGGTATATGTGTTTGTGTTGGTACATGTGTGTCTGTATATGTGTTTGTGTTGGTATTTGTGTTTGTGTTGGTATATGTGTTTGTGTTGGTATATGTGTCTCTGTATATGTGTTTGTGTTGCTATTTGTGTTTGTGTTGGTATATAATTTTTGTGTTGGTATTTGTGTTTGTGTTGGTATTTGTGTTGTGTGTTGGTATATGCGTTTGTGTTGGTATTTGTGTTTGTGTTGGTATATGCGTTTGTATTGGTATATGTGTTTGTATTGGTATATGTGTTTGTGCAGTATGAGTGTTTGTGACGTATGTGTTTGTGTTGGCATATGTGTCTGTGTAGTATGAGTGTTTGTGACGTATGTGTTTGCATTGGTATATGTGTTTGTGTAGTATGAGTGTTTGTGGCGTATGTGTTTGTATTGGTATGTGTTTATCTGGTACAATATATGCTTGTATATCATATATATTTGTCTGTTGTTATGATGGACTACTTCGACAGTATTGTAAAAGGGATTTGGGTTTAGGAAGACTGTCTCAGGTGTAGGACTTCAATTCAATTCAATTTCAATATTTATTCCCTGATAGAGGAAGCGGGATCCTAGTGCTGTCACTAGGTACCCCAGTACAATAACACCAGAAGCATCTGGCAAGTGTCACAAGTATATATAAATATTATAAAGAGGCTTACTAAAGCCTAAGGAAGGAAGGATATTCCTTTAACACACCAATATTATTTACATAATATCTGGCCAGTATGGGGAGGATCATCGCGTCTCCATCAGCGGGTCGTGGAGTGGTGGTCCAGCAGGCGTCACGGAAGCGTTGTGTGTGGGGACATCTTAGGAGGTAGTGGATAAGGGTGCGGCTGTCGGGTCTTCTGCATAATGCACAAGAGCGTTGCTCAGGGGATGCGGGGATACCAATCTCCCAAGCAAAGTCATACCCAATGATGATACGGGCAGCAATCACGTCCGTTTTCCGCGACCCTTTCCCACAGACATTCGAGAGGTCAGGAAATTTACGGAGAACATCGTACCAGGTGGACGGGGAGTCCAAGGGGATGGATGCTTCCCGAGCTTCTCTGTTTGCGTCTAATTTAGGTCCTTAGCTGTAAAATTGTTCGTGGAACAACGTAGTCAGGTGTGGCCTTGTTCCAGCCAGTCTTGGCAAGGCCATCTGCTGCCTCATTCCCCCAAGATACCGACATGACTGGGTATTCATAGGAATGTTACAGGACAGCCTGCATCCTGAAGTGTGGATGTTAACCCTCGTATTCGAAGGATGAGGTCCTTATTTTCCCCTGATTCAACTGCGATCACGTCGAGAGCAAACCGGTGTATGACTTGACTGTTCTAGTACCATTTAGTATGTGGAGCCCTGGTATTGGTCCTGGTCTGTAGGTAAAAGATCTGGTGGGCTTCAGGGTTACAGTAGTTAAAGATTAATAGACTTGTAATCAACATCTGGTCTCCTGTCTCCTAAACCATAAATATCTTGTGTTATTGTACTTCTACTGCTTCAGAGTGATTATATATTGTATTGTGGTGTTTACGATTTACTCATAAATAGGGGTTTACTGAACTGTTTATTTAATATTATTTGTAAGTTTTATGTTTTGTTTTGAATAGATTTTGTATAAAGTTTACGTCATTAGTTATTAGTTAGACTTTTGCAAATAAATTACAAATTTTTTGATCCTTTAAGATAATTTACCTTAATTAGAAAACTAAATAGATCGAAGAGTTTTGTTGAGTGGATAAAAAAGTCGGCTTATATCGTAACAGTGTCTTATGAGTTTGTGAGGGTAAGTGTGTTTGTCAAGTTTGTGTGTTTATGTGAAATATGTGTTTGTATGGCTTATGTGTTTGTGTGATATATGTTTGTGTGGCATGTGTGTTTGTCTGATATGTGTTTGTGGTATGTATTTCTGTGATATGTCTTTGAGGTGTATGTTTGTGTTGGTGTATGTGTTTCTGTGGTATGTGTTTGTGAGGTATATGTGTTTTTTTATATATGTTTGTATTGGTATATGTGTTTGTGTAATATGTTTTTTATGCTATATATAAAATATGGGTTTGTGGTGTATGTGTAACTCTGATGCATGTGTGTTTGTGTTGCATATATTTTTGTATGACAAATGTGTTTGTGTTGTGCATATGTTTCTGCGACAAATGTGGTATATATGTATTTGTGACAAATGTGTCTGTGTTGTATATGTGTTTGTGTGACATGTGTTTGTGTGACATGTGTTTGTGTTGTATATGTATTTGTGTGACATAGGTGTTCGTGTTGTATATATGTTTGTGTGATAAGTGTTTGTGTTGTATATGTATTTGTGTGACACAAGTGTTTGTGTGACATAGGTGTTTGCGTGTGTTACGAGTTGGGGATTTAAAATATAGTTAAAAGTCTACCCAGATTCCATCAGGCAACAACAATAAAAAAACAAAGACAATCGGACTATAAAAGGGTAGACAAAGGATGTGAGTTTTTGTTGTGTATAATAAAGTACCATAAATCCCTTAACAAAATATTCAGCTTTCTATAATTTACCCTTAACCATACTTAACCTAAACATTAACAGTATATACATATTTATACAACATACAATAATTTGAAGCAAGGTGAAGGTGGGGAGGCAATACAAGATTACAAATACTTAAGTGCGGAGCCGAGACGGCTGACGAGTAAGGCAGAGTATTGTAGAAGACGGTAGGTAGTCACTGTGCCGTAGGTTTCCAGGATAGGTGATCCTGTGGTCACTTCCCAGAGTGAACTGAACTCTCTTCGAACTGGAGCTGACGAAGAAGACTTGGAGGAGGTGACGCAACAACCAGTATATGGAGAAGGGAAACACCGGAGTGGTAACTATGAGTATTCATACTCGGGTTTCGTCCCTAGATGGCGTTGCTCGTGGTGCTGGGTAGGTAGATCAGGACAATAGATGGCGTGGTTCGTAGTGCTGGGTAGGTAGATCATGACAATTGGTGGCGTGGTTCGTAACACGTGACATAGGTGTTTGTGTTGTATATGTGTTTGTGTGACACATGTCTGCGTTGTATGTGTCTGTATGACATAGGTGTTTGTGTTGTATATGTGTTTGTCTGACATATTGGTGTGTGTTGTATTTGTGTTTGCGTTGTATATGTGTTTGTCTGACATGTGTGTTTGTGTTGTATATGTGTTTGTGTGACATAGGTGTTTGTGTTGTATATGTGTTTGTGAGTATATGTTTATCCGTTTATTTGCTCAAGAGTTGATGTCATAATGTTTTTACTACTACAGTATTCAACAATATGTTCTTTAAGCGTGTAATAAGGTTAGTAATTACACTAGTTTATCAACACCTGGAGTTTGTGAGGTTAGAACTAAATTCACTCAACTCTTGGCAATATATGGCATCTATTTGTGGGTCTTGTGTGTGATTGGTTTATAGCTCGTGAACATCTTCTTGGATTGCAGATTATTTTAGAATAACTTAAAACTTACTCTATAATTCAAAGAAGGCAGTGTGTGTATATATACAGGTTATTGTATCATTCCAGTTACATAAACTTCCGTATGCCAGATACTGCTATTAAGGAAAGTTTGTCCACCTCTGTGTACTTTAATACGTCCGGCCAGTCACTGTCATGAGCAGGGCTGTCGGAATTTCCGAATCTTGTTTACAGAACACGCTGATTGGTTCAACTGCTCGCGTTGTGATTGGTTGCGAGTCCATGACGTAATAATACTCTTTTCTATAATATAATGTCTGGTGAGGGGTAACGAAGATCCCAGATACAGTAATTATATTAGAGTAGTCCTCATACTCAGTGAATTTCATTGTTCCTGTCATTAATTTTATAAATTTCTGAATAATAAACGCTGCATTATACGCCATTCAGAGTGTTATATGAGTTCACATTGGAACAGACCGTTGGCTTCCTTGTCTCGACTCTCGATATCGCTTCGTGTGTGACTCAGCAGAATATAATTCTGCTAAAATATTGCTAGTAAAATGTAGGTAAGGTAATTAAATACATCTAGAATTTATTTATGTGTATTCTATATGGTATCTTAGCCATGAAAAAGCATATTTCGTAAAGTCGGTAATTTACCGACTGTCGGAGCAGTGACGTCACGGCTTACCGACTACTTTATCAATTTACCGAAATTATCAGACGAAGTACCGGATTTGAACCAATCAGCGTGTTCGATAAACAAGAGTCGGAAATTCCGACAGCCCTGGTCATGAGCAGGATGGAAACTAGCGGTTAGCAGTTACTCATGACGTAGGGAACCCTCTTGATTGGCCTAGATCTCTGCTGCTAGTCAAGGTTGTGGCTTCCGACAGGCTGGTCGGCAGAGAGTGACAAGAGTATCTCGGTGTGGACTTCACTGGAGGTGAGAGAATATCGCGTTATAAGATTATCGAACCCCTCTTCGACAGAGGGTGTGTTAGAGCTTGGATTATACCAAACTGGGAAGCCTGCTGAGGGAAGTCTTGTGTGAGGGACAAGCAGAGAGAAAAGATATACTGCTACACTTGGAGGTCTCTAATCGTTTGTGGGGCCGATTAAGGAGGATGCGTAGTACTCACGCCCTTCAGTGCAAGACCACCCTGTTAGATCTTCGTTTTAATGTATTGTCTCTGGTTACAGTCTCACCCAAAAGTTCGTTAAGTCTCCCAACCAGCTATAGCTGCACTACCTGCTTCAGATGTAAGAACTTGAGTCTGTTACTTCGAACCTTTAGGTTCATTCGTATCGGTTTCACGTTCTGGTTCGTACTGAGACAGTTCCAAACATCTGATGCAGGCAGCGCAGCAATAGCTGGCTGGGAGAGTTAACGAATTTTTGGGTGAGACTGCACCATGATATGCGGCAAGGGAAGGTTAAGTTATGATTCATCCTTATCGGAACAGTGTCATTAAACAAGTATGTCCTGTTAGGAGGTGTAACGAGTTCTCTGTAGCTTGTAGTTATAGTTGGGTGTCATACGGAGGCGAATTTTTTTTTTTTGAGTTTGAAAAATCGGCCCATGGTATTAATGATGTAGTTCTATGTGCAGAATCATGTGATATCTTCAGATTTGAAAAGTTTTTATTTTTTGCTAGGTAAATTTTAACTTGAAATCTTATGAAAATTCAGTATTCCCACCCTTTTACCAACACCACTAAATAGCTTATTTAAAGTAAAGTAAATGTATCAGGTTAATTTATTAGGATGAAAATGATCCAGAATAGTCAAACGAATGATCTTGACACATTTATTAAATTTAATATTCCTTTAGAAAACAAAATCATCAAATACAAAAACCGGTTTTACTACTACGACCCGGTGTTGCTGCACACCATAGAGAACATGTCTTTCTTGCTTCTGTTTCTACTCATCACCTCCCTGCTGACCACCTGAGCTCGGATGTAGCCTTCCCTCCTCTCCTGGCTGTACACGTGACTGCTGGCCTCGCTCACTTGCTGTACACAACGTTCTATACTCTGGGTGTGCGAGGGCCAGGCAGGGACATGCATGGGGTTGTCCAGGAAAGCTCTGACATGAACATTGGTGAGGCTGCAGGTAAGAGGGGGCTCACTGCCAGCCTGGATGTTATCCAGATCTATGAGATCAGTGAGGGTCTTGGCACCTAGATTGACTTCAGGAGTCTTCCTGACCCTGAAGGAATCATAACATAAGAACATAAGAACATAAGAAAGTGGGATACTGCAGGAGGCCGACTGGCCCATACAGGGCAGATCCCTTTCACACCCATCCCAGCACTTCCATGTGCCTATCCAACTTCGTCTTGAAGCTCCCTAGCATCCCCGATCCTACTATAGCACTCGGTAGCCTATTCCACATATCCACAACTCTATTACCAAACCAGTGCTTGCCTATATCCTTTCTGAATCGGAATTTATCTAATTTAAAGCCATTTGTTCTAGTTATTTCGTTATTACTGAGCTTCAGAACATCTTCCATTTTACCCTTGTTAATCCCACTTACCCACTTGTACACCTCTATCATATCTCCCCTAACTCTACGCCTCTCTAATGAATGTAAGCCTAAGCTTTTCAGTCTTTCTTCATATGGAAGGTTTCTAATATTATGGATCATTTTTGTCATTCTTCTTTGTACTCTCTCCAAAGAATCTATGTCCATTCTATAATAAGGACACCAGAACTGAACCGCATAATCCATGTGTGGCCTCACTAATGCTAGGTAAAGTTTCAAGATAACGTCAGCAGTTCTGTTACTCACAGACCTAGATATGAACCCAAGAATCCTGTTTGTCTTGTTGTGAATGCTAATACATTGTTTTCTAGGTTTCAAGTCGTTGCTAACAAATACACCTAGATCTTTTTTACAAACTGAGTTATCTATTTCCGTGTTACCTAGTTTATACTTAACGTTTGTATTCGTCTTCCCTATCTGTAGTACCTTGCATTTATCAGTATTAAAATTCATTTGCCAGTCTACTGACCACTCATGTAAGGTATCTAGATCTCTTTGAAGGTGTTCAAAGTCACTGTCTGAATTTATCACTCTCCCCATTTTGGTATCATCTGCAAATTTACTAATCCTACTAGTTATGCCTGAATCAAGATCATTAATGAATATAACAAACAGCAGAGGGCCTAATACAGATCCCTGGAGAACTCCGCTTTTGACCGCACCCCAGTCTGACTTTAATCCATTTATGCTGACTCTTTGTTTCCTACCAGTTAACCATGACCTAATCCATTTTAATAATGATCCACCTATTCCATGTGCTTCTACCTTCCTTATCAATCTCTCATGAGAGACTCTATCGAATGTTTTACTGAAATCTAAATAAATTATATCATGTGACTTATCATTATCTACCGCTTCATATACTTCTGAGAAAAAGCTAAGCAAATTTGTGAGACATGAACGTCCCTGGGTGAACCCGTGCTGAGAAGAATGAATTAAGTTGAATGTTTCAAGGTGGCTTCTGATTTTTGTAGCAATAATTGACTCTAGCAACTTGCCTATGATTGACGTGAGACTAATGGGACGGTAATTTGATGCAATTGATTTATCACCCTTTTTGAAAATCGGAACTACATTTGCAAGTTTCCAAGCTTCTGGCACTAGGCCCGATTCTAATGATTTATTAAATAAAACTGCTAATGGATTACTCAACTCATCTCTACATTCTTTTAATATTCTAGCATATACCTCGTCTGGACCAGGCGATTTATGAGGCTTCAGTTTGTTAATTACTTTAAGCACATCGTTACTAGTAATATTGATATTCATCAACATATTTTCTATACTGTCGTTATATATACCTTATGAACTTCTGGAAACTGTGCTAGGTTTTCATTTGTGAATACGGAGCGAAAATGACTATTTAACGTACTACACATTTCTAACTCATCATCAGTCATTTCTCCTGTCGTAGCTTTAAGGGGACCTATTGTATCTCTAACCCAGATCCTCTCATAAGTCTCATATCCAAGATCTTTTTGACTGCCACTCTTCTCTCCTCCTCATCCTTACTGCAGAGCATTGTCTGCAGAACTGCCTCGGGATGAGCATACCAGGAAGATCTCCTCACAGTCTGCTCCACAATCTGAACAACCTTCCTTGGCTGACTCCTCAGGAACTCAAGCTGGAAGAGAACATGCCTCGGACCTTCGGAGAACGATGACTTGACCTTGCTGTTGAACCAATTTGGCAAGTAGACACTCACGATGAATTGGACAATAAGTCTCAGGTTGTGAAGCTGGTTCCCTTTCAGTTTATGATGAGCGACCCAAATTCTGCAGAACCTGAGAGCCGTTGTGAGCCACCGAGAATGTGAGACTGGACCTATCTGCAGGTAAGCAAGTCTATCAGGCATGACCCCAGTTTTGATGGCACTGCAAATCATGTAACCATAGTACTGGTCAGTACTCAGATCGTCAATGACAGTATGTGCAAGCTCAACGAGTGGAGGGCCAACTGTGATTTTTTCAAAGCTCGGATTTATTTCTAACTCAGTGGCAGAGTCCAGCATCTTGCCAAGAGGACCAGACCATCTGTTGTTTGAAAGAGTCTTGCCATCCAGCTCCTGGATCAGATGTCTGATTGGCAACTCGTTGGTGTGGAGGTCACAAACAATCCAGACCAGCTTCCTCCCAATCTTCCGCTCTATCCACTGTATGACCCCCCTTGCCACCCTGTGTTCGTGTTGGTGCTGTCCCCTCCAATGGCCTGCAGGGTCTGGTCTACGTTCCTCTCTCTGAGCCAGTTCACAATGTTATCTGCCACTATCTCAGCTGGTTTCCTGATGTCATCGTTCTCTGGAGTGAAATGCCACAAATACTTCCCTCCTGGTTCACTGCAGCAGGATTAGTGTTCCTCCTTCACCATGGCAGGGAACAACTTGTCAGAATCTCCAACTTTCATGAACACTTTAGTGTCATCCCTTCTCCCATCAAAGAACAAACAATTGATTCCATTTTCTCTTATCCCCTTATCAAACTCCTTTTCTAGGTTACTGACAAGTTTCTCCTGAGCTCTCCTTACTTTGTTATGATCTATCACGAGGTGAACATCATCAGGTGTTATCAAACCACCGTCAATCCAGGCAGCTGTTGCTATCTCTGCAGTTTCTCTGAGACCAGTGTGGTGTCGCATGCTGGCCAGAGCTATGCTCGGGATATCTTTCCTATTTCGAATGCTATGCCTGGAAGGTTTGGGATCATTATTTTCTGGGTTAGGGACAAAGTCACCATTCTCCTGGTCAGCACTCGGATCAGCCATGGGGAAGTCATTAAACTCTGAATCAGCTTGACTCCAATCATCGGCCTTTTTTACCTCACCCTGGGCCTTCTCAAGTCTCTTTTCCTCGGCAACTGTTCTCCTCTTCTGTCTCTCTGTGGCAGCCTCCTGTCTCATGGACTCCGGAATATCTTGGCTAGAAATCATGAGAGCCCCTATACTGCCAGTCTTCTCTTTCTGTGCTTTGACAAATGCCAGTTCGATCACAGGAATCTTCAGTTCACTCTTGCAAATACAGGAGATGTGGGCCTCGGATTTACAGTCACGATCGCATCCAAACTCAGGACAGAGAACAATTGGGCACTTGCAAGTAATTATGTCAAATAACTGGTCCAGTTGCTTGGCAAAGCTGTCCTTAACTGCAAGTTTTCCTCTCCCAAGAGAGATATCTCTTGCCTTTTCCCAACTGGCTAGCAGTCTCTCACTAATCTTCTGACTTGTTATGACTTGAGGCTTGAACTGAGCGTTAGCCAGAGTGTACTGTGCCAAGACAGCTTTGGTCATATCACTGGCAATGTCTTTGTTTGTGTAAGTTCTTTGGTTCTTTTCACTGATTTGCCTGATTAAAACACCGTATCTCAAAGCATCTCTCAATGTAGGCAACTCCGACTTCAGGAGCTCTCTCCCAGACCCAAGATAGTGACTGAGATGGCTGGATTTTTGGTTCCTCGTCCTGACACAAGGAGCCATCGCAAATATTATCAACTTATAAATGCATCAGAATCTGAAACAGAAAAAAATATTGTTAGTTGGGTTGTTAAAGAATGAAGTCAGAAAGCAATGTTCACTATTTAATTGTAATGCACTAATGCAGCTGTACGTTAGATTTTCGATAAATTTCACGCTAAAATTTACCTAGCAAAAGATTGCAAAATATTGAAACTGAAATTATTTTCTGTTTATATACACTAAAATCTACCAAAAAAGTGATGGGCCATTAGTTTTAGCTGATCTTCCCTCCTATGACACACCCTAATATAACAGTGTATGTTATATTGGGTTCGCGTTCTCTGTATTTTGTGCTGTATAGTATGTTACTTGTATAAATTAGGTTAGGTTATATTATATTTTGCATTGTCTGAATGTATTAAGTTAGACGTTTGGTATGCCAGGTGGCTAATTATGTTTCTTTGTGTTGTATAGTTGGGCCATGTTAGTTGTGTGCCCTTGTCTATTATGTAAGATTTCGTAATCTATAGGAGCTGGGTAATATATATGTATGTATATATATATATTTGTAACCGGTCGGAATTTACTGGACTTTTAATTTCTCACTTGACTTGGGGTTCATTAAAGATTATTAGATGGTAATTGCAGTGGAAGCGCCCCTTTGAGAAAAATCCCGAACCAGCACAAGAACACTTAAATCTACTAAACACAATGAACTGTCTGTGACCCGTGGAAGGATAGCGTCTGTGACTGGGATGAATGAGACACACTGTAAAATTTACACCTATATTCCCTCCAACACTACAAACACAATCAAATAGTGGTGCACCAATATGCTCACCTCTTAACCTGAACTTAAAATACTACTCTGGGGAATAAAAGTTATACATGATGTTGAAATTATTAGAACCTCAGGCAATGCCTCATTAGAGGATAATAAGTTTAAAGTATTAAGAAATGTTGCTTGCACACATGAACCAGGCCTTAAGGGCTTTCAACAAAATATCAATCACTGAGAAAATGGCATTAAAAAAATAAGAAATTAATAACTCTACAATGAATAGGCCTTAAGGGCACTCACCAAAATTATATCCAGCACTGAGAAAATGGTATAAAAATCAGAGCTTATTAACTCCACCCTGAATAGGCCTTCAGGGCGCTCAACAAAATTATGTTACCCCAACAGATACACACCTCCTAACCTAACTTAAACACTACTCTGGGGAACAAAGGTTATACCTGAGATTGAGATTATAAAGAAATATTAAATGCACACAGCATACATTAGTAACTGAAAAAATAGTATTAACTACACACAAAAATATTGTCACTATTATTAAGAAGTTACTGAGTCCACCAATACCCGTGAACCATGCTTCCTAACCTAACACACACACAGATTCCACTTGCACTCCATAGTCGTTTAAGGCACAACCAACCGGCACCCGTAGTTTAAGGCCCAAATCAGCCTTTCTCCACTTTGGAAAGTGTACCTCTAAACTCCACTGACTCTTGCCCTCAGTGTGCGCCCCCTGTATCACTCAGCTGGCTTCACATTACCCCCAGTACATCCATGAAGCGGAAGGGAGTGAGCCAATCAGACCTTGTACAGTTGAGAGAAGCTTTAGCTTCCCGTGAGTAAAAGGTTTTCACTAAGCTGCTTGAAGATATGTGGTATTGTGAGCCGAGGTAGAGGAGAGTTGATGACCCCAAACGATCGTCACGTCGTTAGTTGGGCACCTAGACAGCTGGGTTCACTCCAACTCTCACCATACTCAACAGGTGGCTCAAACCCAGGTCAGTGGACGGTCATACAGCTCGCTTCACCACTCGTGTCTCATACCGCCAGTGGACGTTATCATACCGCGTGGGGTCTACAGAACCCTGAAAAACCCCGGCTGTTAGCTATTGTCTCACATCACCGTTTGTTCCTACCGCCCTATCAAGCTTTGTCTGAGATTAAATAAAACTTACTTGTTAATACTGATGTTAAATAAACGAAGGAACCAGGTCACGCGATCCGTCTCTCCTGGGTACAGCGCAGAGGTGATCCTTGACCTCTCTCACAGCTCCCTGGCCACCTTGCTCCCTGGTTCACGCTTTCCGGGAGTGACTTATTTACCAGACGATTAAACTTAATTACGACGTACGCAACATTTTCAGACTGATTGGCTCACTCCCTTCCGCTTCATGGATGTACTGGGGGTAAAGTGAAGCCAGCTGAGTGATACAGGGCCGCACACTGGGGCCAAGAGTCAGTGGAGTTTAGAGGTACACTTTCCAAGGTGGAGAAAGGCTGATTTGGGCCTTAAACTACGGGTGCCTGTTGGTTGTGCCTTAAACGACTACGGAGTGCAGGTGGAATCTGTGTGTGTGTTAGGTTAGGAAGCATGGTTCACGGGTATTGGTGGACTCAGTAACTTCTTATTAATAGTGACAATATTTTTGTGTGTAGTTAATACTATTTTTTCAGTTACTAATGTATAATGTGTGCATTTAATATTTCTTTATAATCTCAATCTCAGGTATAACCTTTGTTCCCCAGAGTAGTGTTTAAGTTAGGTTAGGAGGTGTGTATCTGTTGGGGTAATAAAATTTTGTTGAGCGCCCTGAAGGCCTATTCAGGGTGGAGTTAATAAGCTCTGAATTTTATACCATTTTCTCAGTGCTGGATATAATTTTGGTGAGTGCCCTTAAGGCCTATTCATTGTAGAGTTATTAATTTCTTATTTTTTTAATACCATTTTCTCAGTGATTGATATTTTGTTGAAAACCCTTAAGGCCTGGTTCAGGTGTGCAAGCAACATTTCTTAATACTTTAAACTTATTATCCTCTAATGAGGCATTGCCTGAGTTTCAAATAATTTCAACATCATGTATAACTTTTATTCCCCAGAGTTTGAAATTACACTGAAATTTCTGAATATTAGATATATATATATATATATATATATATATATATATATATATATATATATATATATATATATATATATATACACACACACACTAGCAGAATCGCCTCCCTCCGGGCGGCTCTTTCCCTAGGCCACGGTAGGACGCCACCTTGCGGGAGGCTCCACACTGTCTCACTGTAGTGCATTAAGGTAGACCACATTTTTGGTTTTGCCATTAGCAGCAAGTATGTACAGATTTTTGCCAGTTCCCACTCTGGAGCATCCAACATAGAACTGTCCATGAGAGAAGCAAGGAAACACCAGGTTTAGGCCAACCATATTTAGGGACTGTCCCTGGCTTTTGTAGATGGTCATGGCAAAGCTCACTTTAAACGGGAACTGAATTCACTTGAACTCAAATGGCAGGTCAGTAGTGATGAGAGGTATCCTTAGTATAAAAACGTCCTCTCATTTAGCTTTTCCTGTCAGTAGTGTAGCTTCCAGTACAAGTGGCATCATGTACTTGTGAGCGACTCGTCTCTCATTTTGAGTATGATGTCACGTTTCTCAAACTCTTGACCGACAATCAGGATGGCTACTTCATCAACTACAGGAGCATTAAATCTTCTTTCATGTTCTCCCTTCGGGGTCGTGTCTGCTTTGATCCTGACTTTGTACTCGTCAGAAGGCATGTTTTCCAGGGCATTTTTAAATGACTGTACATACGTGTTGCGCTCATGCAGCATTTCTTCGATAGATAGGACAATGTCATGTGTGACACCTTGAATGTTGCCACACCTGATAGTAGTGTGCTTTTCATGATCTCCCATGAAGTAGATTTGGAGGAACTTTACCTGCTCGTCTTCCAGTGGTAATAGGGATCCTGCTTTGTGATAGACTTGACCCTGGACTTTGAATGTGGGCATGTATCCGTGCTCACGAAGTACTCAGGTAGCTCCAAAGGATGTCATCTGGAAGCATGAATTGTACTTTCGTATATATTCCAAGAACTGTTTTGACTGGTGTTGTTCCCAGCAGGAGAGTCTTCAATGGTTGTGGTGGTTTTCCAAATTTGGCACTGTAGTGATAACATTTCTTATCCATGTTGCCAATGACAAAAGAGGGATACTTTTATATTCTATCTCAGTGTTATAGTTAAATGATGCTCTTGCAAGTGAATGCCACTGTGTATTCTTTCTTAGAATTCTGGGTCCCGCAGCTCTCTGTCTATTAGCATTCAAATGAATTCCATGCGCTTGATCATTTTCTAGAAAAGGCCTTTCTGCTGTTTGCTATCTGTCAGCATTAAGACGGGATTCCCCTTCCTGATCTGTTTCCTGTGACCGACTGTCCGCTGTTCGCTCTCTCTGAGCATTAAGACGGGATTCCCTTTCCTGATCTGTTTCCTATGAACGATTGTTCGCAATTCGCTTTCTGTTAGCATTAAGACAGGATTCCCTTTCCTAATCTGTTTCCTGTGACCGACTGTCCGCTGTTCGCTTTCTGTCAGCATTAAGACGGGATTCTCTTTCCTGATCTGTTTCCTGTGACCGACTGTCCGCTGTTCGCTCCGGGCGGCTCATCCGCTAGGCCACGGTAGGAAGCCACCCTCTGGGAGGCTCCACATTGTCTCACTATTCAGTCCCCAAAACTTCTTCTTCCATCAATAGTTCATTAACGGTGTATGTAAGTTCCACCATGTTTTTCACTACAACGGTAGAGTAAAGTAAATTTTTTTAGCACTAAACTGTTATTATTTTATTGTGTAATCATCACTGCATATAACACCATCCGTCACTACATACAACACCATTCATCATCACTACATATAGCAACACCCATTATCACTACATATAACATCATCCATCATCACTACACATAACACCATCCATCATCACTACATATAACACCACCCATCATCACTACATATAACACCACCCATCATCACTACATGTAACATCATCCATCATCACTACATATAATACCATCTATCATCACTACAAATAAGACCATCCATCATCACTACAGATCGGTAAAGTAGTTTCCGAGATTCTTGTACAGACACACATACACACATACTTCGTTGTTATATATATATATATATATATATATATATATATATATATATATATTTTCAACACCTCACCCCCCAGGATTCGAACCCACGATCTTATAATTGTGACCGGGGAACGCTACCTCTGGGCCACCAGGACACTAAAAGCAGTCCTAGATTCTGTTATATTTCATACAAAGCCTGTTCAACGAGCTTATGGTGCCGTGAACCTCTAATGGGGGCCAGCCACCCCGTGCCGCTTAGGTGATCAGAGCAACGTTTTACCAAATCCGGCTTCGAAACACGAGGATCCATAAATATTTATTAGCCCAATAAAGCATGCGGACTTCTACATATAATCAATCACCTCACCCCACCAGGATTCGAACCCACGATCTTATAATTGTGACCAGAGAACGCCTGTGATCTGTGATTATATTCCTGAAGAAAATATCATCCGTCGTCATGACAGTCACCCGTGCGTCAGAAAAGGTTCGGGGTGAAACACTACCACTGAAATACAAATATCCATGAAGGGAAAATATTATTGTTAGGCTAAACCCCCGATCAACACTATATAATGTATCGGTCGCTTTGAGTTATCTAAACAATACATAAACAATGGCATCAAAGGGTCTTGTTAACGTGTACTTCGTAAAAACACTTCCCAGGGGTCGAATGTGGGTGTCACAGTCGATCTTTGATGTCGGAACACAATAACAGATCATCAAACCACTATTTATTCACAAAAAGACGAGGGTATAGGGTAGGGAAACATCAAGATACTAACCCATATACAAGTAGCATTTGACACTGCTAGTTACAAAAATGAAGATAACAGGTATGATGGGCGTGAATAATAATAATAATAATAATAATAATAATAATTAATAATTAATAATAATAATAATAATAATAATAATTAATATTTAATAATAATTATAATAATAATTAATAATAATAATAATAATAATTAATAATAATAATAATAATAATAATAATAATAATAATAATAATACTCACACACTACTAATACTAATACTTTGCTGTCACTTGGAATCGAGTATGATGGTCATCCACTTATAGTACAATGACAAGTGATCGTGGGCCCTTCGTGCCCGGTGGTCAGTCCTGTGGTAAAGTTTACCTAGGCGTGAAAGTTCGAACCCTCATGTTTGGCTAGCGCCCAACCGCCGTCCCGCTGACAGGGTACAGCGACATCGTTTTCCAGATGGTCGTGGTTGTTATAATCATGGTCGTGGTTGATATAATCATGGTCATGGCTGTTATAATCATGGTCGTGGTTGTTATAATCATGGTCCTGGTTGTTATAATCATGGTCGTGGTTATGATCATGAACGTGGTCTATGATCATAGTCGTAGGTGTTATAATCATGGTCGTGGGTGATATAATCATAGTCGTTGTTGTTCATGGTCGTTGTTGTTATATCATAGTCGTGGTTGTTATAATCATGGAGGTGGTTGTTATAATCATGGTCCTGGTTGTTATAATCATGGTCGTGGTTATGATCATAGTCGTGGTTGTTATAATCATGGTCGTGGTTGTTATAATCATGGTCGTGGTTGTTCTAATCATGGTCGTGGTTATGATCATTGTCGTGGTTGTTATAATCATGGTCGTGGTTATTATAATCATGGTCGTGGTTGTTTAATCATCGTCTTCGTTGTTATAATCATGTTCCTAGTTGTTATAATCATGGTCGTGGTTATTATAATCATGGTCGTGGTTGTTATAATCATGGTCTTCGTTGTTATAATCATGGTCTTGGTTTTTATAATCATGGTCGTGGTTGTTATAATCATGGTCGTGGTTGTTATAATCATGGTAGTGGTTGTTATAATCATGGTCGTGGTTATGATCATGCTCGTGGTTTATGATCATAGTCGTAGGTGTTATAATTATGGTCGTGGGTGATATAATCATAGTCGTGGTTGTTCATGGTCGTGGTTGTTATAATCATATTCGTGGTTGTTATAATCATGGTCGTGGTTGTTATAATCATGGTCGTGGTTATGATCATAGTCGTGGTTGTTATAATCATGGTCGTGGTTGTTAAAATCATGGTTGTGGTTGTTATAATCATGGTCGTGGTTGTTATAATCATGGTCTTGGTTGTTATAATCATGGTCGTGGTTGTTATAATCATGGTCTTGGTTTTTATAATCATGGTCGTGGTTGTTATAATCATGGTCGTGGTTGTTATAATCATGGTCGTGGTTGTTATAATCATGGTCGTGGTTATGATCATGATCGTGGTTTATGATCATAGTCGTAGGTGTTATAATTATGGTCGTGGATGTTATAATCATGGTCGTGGATATTATAATCATGGTCGTGGTTGTTATAATTATGGTCGTGGTTATGATCATAGTCGTGGTTGTTATAATCATGGTCGTGGTTGTTAAAATCATGGTTGTGGTTGTTATAATCATGGTCGTGGTTGTAATAATCATGGTCTTGGTTGCTATAATCATGGTCGTGGTTGTTATAATCATGGTCGTGGATATTATAATCATGGTCGTGGTTGTTATAATCATGGTCGTGGTTGATAAAATCATGGTCGTGGTTGTTATAATCATGGTCCTGGTCGTTATAATCATGGTCGTGGTTGTTAAAATCATGGTTGTGGTTGTTATAATCATGGTCGTGGTTATTATAATCATGGTCGTGGTTGTTATAATCATGGTCGTCGTTGTTATATTCATGGTCGTAGTTGTTATAATCATAGTCGTGGTTGTTATAATCATGGTCGTGGTTGTTATAATCATGGTCGCGGTTGTTATAATCATGGTCGTGGTTGTTATAATCATGTTCGTGGATATTATAATCATGGTCGTGGTTGTTATAATCATGGTCGTGGTTGCTATAATCATGGTCGTGGTTGTTATAATCATGGTCCTGGTTGTTATAATCATGGACGTGGTTGTTATAATCATGGTCGTGGTTTTTATAATCATGGTCGTGGTCGTGATACTTACAGTATCTAATATACTATAAGAAAGAATAGAATAAAGGTTAGAATAATTAATTAAAGAAATATTCGCCATAAGGAGAGGTTAAAATCATAAAACAAAAAAATATTATGAATCGCCGATGGTCCTTCCGAGATAAATTATATTATGAGAAGTGACCTTGATGCTGGTTATATTACTCACCATCTGCTTAAGTCATCACCTGTGTTAAGTCATCATAGTCATCATCTACGTTAGTCAGTTTTAGGCCCATCTCACATGACTGACCGACCATCGATGTTCTTTCCACGCAAGGGTGTTAGTTTTCAATACGTCTTATTATTTACGCTGGTGGATGTAAGACCTCCTACCCTCACTGACGCAGCTATGGTTAATTTGGACTTATTCGTGTTTATAAATGTCTTCTCATCTGTCTCAATTCTATCCGTGCTGTCTATTGCCATCCCAACTTTCTGTTCGTCTGCGTGGTGTTTGAATGTAAGCCCGTCTGTACTCTTTGTGTCGTCAAATCTGTCTGTCTTATCCGTTGTTGGCGTGTGTCTGCCTGTTTGTCTAATGTGAACCAGTCAGTCAGCTGTCCGTCTGTCATGTTAGTTGCCATATTGTCTATTTGTGCATGCATGAATCTGTCCATATTTATCAGCCTCCTGTCTGTTTCACTGTCTATATTCACCCTGTGTCTATTGTAGTCATCTTCTCCATGCATTCCTGTTATTATCTTTTTATCTCTTCTCCTTTTCCATGAGCCACAGGCATAAGTATACACTGAACTGTAGCTGTAAGGTCGTCTGGTAACGTTGAAACTGCGCATCCAGACGCATGATGAAACTCAGCCTCCCCCCACCTGTTATCTCTAACTATTTTCTCTTTCCCCTTCTTTATTCATCTATTTACTCATCTTCCTTCCTTTACTAATCCAAACAACATTAAAAAAAAGTAGGCGAAGAAAAAAAGTGGGGGGAGGAGGAGGGAGCTTTACGATAATTGCAATCGTGGGCTGACAGCGTACAACGAATGAGGGTGCGCCAAGTCCATAGACTTGCATCGTTTTCCAGCAAAAATAAAATGGTCATGTAATGGCTTCCTAAAGAAACCATCGATATGGGACCAGGTTGGTTCCACTGTACGAATTTTTTGCGATTTTCTACCAAGTTTGATGAAAAACGATTGTGCCGTTTCGCCTGCCCAGAACAGACACACACACACACACACACACACGCCTAGACCTATAGTATATTAGATTAGATATGTGTTATTAAGGATGTCACCTTCGTTGGTGACTCTAGAGGCCGATACGGAACCCGCAGGGTCGACCTCTACCACCACCACCTCGACCTCAACAACCACCACCTCGACCTTTGCCAACATCACTACCTCGACCTCACCACCACCAACTCTATCTTTGCCATCCATCAACACCTCGACCTCTACCACCACCACCTCGACCTCTACCACCACCACCTCGACCTCTACCACACCACCTCGACCTCTACCACCACCACCTCGACCTCTACCACCACCACCTCGACGTCTACCACCACCACCTCTACCTCTGCCACCACTACCTCAACCTCTACCACTACCACCTCCACCTCTACTACCACCACCTCGACGTCTACCACCACCACCTCGACCTCTACCACCACCACCTCGACCTTTGCCACCATCACTCCCTCGACCTCTCCCACCACCACCTCTACCTCTACCACCACCACCTCGACCTCAACCACCACCACCTCGACCTTTGCCAACATCACTACATCGACCTCTACCACCACTACCTCAATCTTTGCCACCATCACTACCTCGACCTCTACCACCACCAACTCGACCTATACCACCACCATCTCGACCTCTACCACCACTACCTCGACCTCTGGCACCACTACCTCGACCTCTACTACTACCACCTCGACCTTTGCCACCATCACTACCTCGACCTCTACCACCACCAACTGGACCTCTACCACCACTACCTCGACCTCTGCCACCACTACCTCTACCTCTACCACCACTACCTCTATCTTTGCCACCATCACTACCTCGACCTCTACCACCACCACCTCGACCTCTACCACCACCACCTCGACCTCTACCACCACCACTTCGACCTCTACCATACGACCTCGATCTTTGCCAACATCACTACCTCGGCCTGTACCACCACCACCACGACCTCTGCCACCAGCACATCAACCTCTACCACTACCACCTCAACCTCTACCACCACCACCTCGACCTCTACCACCAACACCTCGTCCTCTACCACCACCACCTCGACCTCTACCACCACCACCACCTTATACTCTACCACAACCACCTTCTACTCTACCACCACCACCTTATACTCTACCACCACCACCTCGACCTTTTCCACCATCACTACCTCGACTTCAACTACCACCACCTCGACCTCTACCACCACCTCGACCTCTACCACCAATACCTCGACGTCTACCACCACCAC